>ML782227.1:568279-580682 GCA_009831015.1 Picea engelmannii | reverse complement strand
TATATATATATATATATATATATATATATATATAGATAGATATATATAGATATATGATAATATGGTTACTCAGTAAATATGGCTTTTGCGTTTTTCCCGCAGGATTTAATCTTTTAATTTGAATATTGGAAAACTAACATTTCAATGTTTTTTGAGTTATATGGTTTCACTCTGTTACGAAATATTGCTTTTGGATATTTTTAGGGTGTATCTATTATGAAATATTGCTTTCTGATTTTTTAGGGTGTATCTTTTATTTGGTCTATAAAAAAAACACCAATTCAATTTTTTTGTGAATGTAGTTTTGGGATATCTCTATAAATGTGTTGTTTTATCAACTTTCAATATAGTTTTGTGATCTTATGTGTTGTTTTATTAGTGATAATCTGAATATTTTGGTGTATTATCATGTGGGGTAATAAATTCTAAGGTTGTCATGAAGTATGTGATACATTTTTTCTCAAAACAACATCTCTTTGTATTTAAAATAAAAGCTCGCTAATACTTAATCCGCATACTATGGGTCATAAGCCTCATATAATCATTTTAAATTTAACAGAGAACTTCAAAAATATCAAATAAGGCACTGTATAAATGAAACCATGTCTTAGGATACCATATGTTCCTATCCTAACATGACAATCAAAACATAAACCATCTCTTCTTGTCCCGACAGTAAAATAACTTTGCAAAACTTGTGTTTAACAAAAAAATAGCTTCTACTTAATCCCTGAATGTATTAATCATCGGAATTCCTGAATGTATTAATCATTGAAAGTAAATAGATTGTAGATTCGGGTCATCTAAAGTAGCTGCTACTTCATCCCCAAATGTAACCAGATTTGAGATTCCAGTCATCATAAGGTACAATCTACTTTACGAGGACACCATTTACTTTCTAAATCTTCCAATAACCCAAATCTACAATGGGCTTAATGATGGCCTCCGCATACTTCCCATCACAAACTTCATAGAATCATTATAACTTCAAGAGAAGTTCAAAAATATCAAATAAGCTACTGTGAAAACAAAACCATGTGTTCCTATTCTAACAACAAAATAACTTTACTAAATATAAACCATTTGTTTCTATCGTAACACTAAAACAACTTTACAAAACATAAATAAATCAAAGCATAAATAAAACCCTAGTCACGGGAGGAAGTAGATCCTGAATGGTGGAGAGGGAGGCATCCAACTCCAGAGATTTCATCTAGAAAATGGCCACTCCTGCTCCAAGTCTCCGAGCTCTAGAAGTTGTTTCTCAACTTTGATATTGAACCGATCATGGACTTTGGTGGATTCCTTGGTCTAGGTTTTGAGCTGGGTTGTCCGTCTTTCTGTCGACATTGTCGAGCGAGTCACATTGGGCCTGCACTTCAACGATTTTCTTCACACACAACATTAAAAACCGCCTCACTCCTCGAAGCTCTACTTTTATAGTCAAACCGTAGACACTCTAACCTCAATACCAAACCACCAGCTGAGAGAGTGAGGTGTTTCTGAAAAAAATGGCAAGGGGATTGCTTTCTTAAATGTCTTTTACAACAATGATGATGCAATTTTGATATTGACTTGAAGCTTTGTATGAAATGCACAATTACTATGAATGCTTCATCTCATGCAATGTTCATCCATAAAGTTGAGGTGAGAGCAACAGAAGAATTACTAAAAAGCTTCAAACATTAGAGGCGAGAGTAGCAGAAGAAGCACCTACCTATTGATGGATATCAATACCCCTACACAGATTCAAGTTAGACGGAGCTGCCCTTCGACTGGGCTGCCATTCACCTTCAGATTTGAAAAACAAGAGGAATGAGACAGGCGCGGGATGCAATGAGAGATAGGTGGTGAATTGAATGATAGATAG
Source organism: Picea engelmannii (assembly GCA_009831015.1). NCBI lineage: Eukaryota > Viridiplantae > Streptophyta > Pinopsida > Pinales > Pinaceae > Picea > Picea engelmannii. The sequence continues at coordinate 578,812 of ML782227.1, read as the reverse complement.
GCATCGAATTGATGGAAGTCGTTGAATGCAGGAAATAGGATGTGGGATGTTGATGATGTATGGATGGTATGGGGTTGATGAAAGAGAAGACGGGACGATGAAGGAAGGGGCTGCAAGATGGGACAGGTAACCGGTCGAGGCTCGGAGGTGATCGGCGATGGGAGTCTGGATGCCAGAAAAGGGATGTCGGCAAAGGTCCCTTTCGTTTGGGGTTTAGTCTACGCCCTCACACATATCCCTTGTTTCATTCATCCCCCTCCAACACCGCAGGTTTCTTAAGTTATGTCTCCGGGTTTCTTGAATTCTACATTTTTATTCTTTTTACTCATGCATTGACTCACCCTTTTCAACTTGTTATGTATAAGTCTATGAGTGTAGTTTTCCCTTAGGATATGTATTTTTTTTTCTTTGGGTAGGTTTTCCTTGAGCGATACCTCTCTTCAATTATTTGATCAAAAAAAGTTTTATTCTTTTGACATTCAATAAAACTCTTCATTTGAAGGATTTCAACCGAGCTTTGATAATGAGACAATTCCCATCCATCTACCTAGGTATGCCTTATCTATTCATTGCTAAGAAAACTGTGTCATTCAGTTGTCATTTAAATTTTTAGGCAAGGTTGTTTCCGGACTGATTGAGTAATGAGATGAACCTTGCACCATGAATTTTAATGTGATGTACGATTAGTTTAATGAACAAATTCCTTTGAGCCTTGGAGAAAATTGATGATTCTCGTGCGCCATGAATCCTGATGTGATGTATGATTGGTTAATTGAGTACATTTTGTGTGCCATGTATTAAATGTAGATGTATGATCGGCCATGATTTTCTTGATCTTGCGCCTGGAAAGCGATGTTGATTGATGAGTTATGTAATTAGTTGATGTATGAATGATGAAGTACTTGATTTTGTTGCACCACGAATAAATGGATAGCTTACGCTTGTGCAATGAAAAATTTAGTTTCGATGAATGATTAAGTTATTAGATTGATTGCGTGCACTGAATAATGTTACACATGTTTAATTAAGTGGTAAGATCACTCGTGCACCATGAAATACATGTCGTTGAAGGGTTGATTCATAAATCATTTTCTCATGCATTAATAATTATGTGGATGTGCGCTTGTTTAGATGTGATTAACCTTGTGCGGTATGAATAAGGTCGATGGTGATCGCATCCTTTATTGATTTATGTAATTTATTTTGGACCATAGTTAGAATGTTCCTAGGTGGTAATTGCGCCATTTAATTGATTGTGTTATTGTAGTCGGACTTTTGTGGATGCTTCAGAGGTGCCTTGCACTGTGAATTTTTATATGATGTGCTATTGGTGATGTAAATTGTAGTCTCTTGCCCCACTAAAAATGTGAATGAATAAAAGATTGATCAAGGATTTCCATTGCACGTTGAATATTTACGATCGATGTTTGATTATGTTAATAATTGATTGCGCACATCGATTAATGTTACACCTTGTTACTCAAGTGGTTAGAATTCTAGTACACCTTGAAATTCAATGTAATGATTGTTTGTTTTAGTTATTTACTTCTTGCACAATGAAAATTTATTGTAAAGATTGATTTTTATTGATATTATACTTCTCGCGCGCCATGGAATAAGTGTTGAATTTTATGATGACTACAATGCGCCTTGATTAATTGATGAATGTGATTGATGGATTGATTTGTTTGATGATTGGATTGTCTATTAGTGGGATGTAGACACCTCCTTGTTCCTCAGAACAATCACCAACCCTGAGACCTTAAATGGTTAAAATCAATTAAAACCTGGGCTTGAGCATTTATTATGTGTCCTGGAGGTCCTAACCTTGCAGGGTAGGTTGGGTGGGTGATTATTTTATATTCATTATCTGATTGAATGTTGTTGTAAATTTTTTCAAGATAATTATGATGTGCTAACCTGCTACTCTATTTATGTTTATGTGTCTCTATCCTTCGTTGACGGGTTGAATGCGTCATTAGTGATTCGATGATGAGTAGTTGGTGTTTCTTTGGATTTTGATGTTGTTAAGTAGGTGTTGCTATGATCTTGTGCTGATGTTAATTTATTAAATAAATAAATTACCTTTGAGCTTCACTTTTTCTTAGGCGTAACAGTATGGGATGTTACAATAAAATGTTGAATTCCTACTATGTATCTAATTATTCTCATTTATTGTTCATGTTTTTTCTTATAGTTATGGAGATTTAAGCTCGGTTTCTCAATATATGGAATTATTTTAATTTCAAGAAGAATTTTATTAAAAAAACTACTTTCCTCATTTTCAAAAGATATATTATACATGTAAATTTATTAAGAAAATAATCATTAATTTAAACATGAATCCCTTCAATGTGGATTTTTCTTAATGATGGTATTTATGAGTGACGCCATATTTTCTAACCTAGCCACTTGGTCAATGAATGCATATTTAGACACAATCGTGTCTTCATTACTCAAGACCATTTCAAACTTACCTACTTGCTCCATGAAAGTATATTTAGATACAAACATATCTTCATTATCCCAGATCGATATTAATGGGGTATATCATAAAGTTTCATCCAACCTACAATTTCCTTAAACAGATACAAGTTTAAAATGTATACAATTATGGTAGAAATATCATAATCTTTAAAAATAAAAATAAACATATATAATATTTTGTTTCATTCAAATAAATATTATTACAAAGAAACACACATATACAATGTGGAAAAATGATGGGACCTCAGATTATTGGCCAACATACAAAACAACATTAAAAAAAGCTTGTATTTATTTCATAAACAACATTAAAATAAGGTCACTATTTATATCATTAATATTGAGTTCAAGGGATATTAGTTATATATTATGGATATTCACAGATTGTACAAATTGATAGTATTTTGAAAACCTTTTATAGGTCATTGAGATTAAAAAAAACTATTGGTAAAGTAACAAATGTAGCTAGCTTGTCCAATATCCCAAGAGAACCCTCAAGGATTTTACAACCCTTACAACTCCCTTATCAAAACACAACTTATTGATCTTCCAAGGTTGATGCATTAGATTTTGATACTATAAAGAATTTTTCATTAGAATGTCATTCTCCTCTAGATAATCAATGATCAGAATCTGGACCAGGGGTCAAAATTTAGCCGAAAAATCAAAGTTCTCAGAATTGCCTCAAAACGAACGAGTGCATAGGCCTCATTGTCATGAATCCAACACAACTCGTTTGGGTTCAAACGGACGTCGGATGAGTGAGATATCGTGTTCTGTTCAAATCGTCAAACAGGTAAAAAAAAATTGTGCTGACTGTACAGTCCGTACAGTCAGTACGGATGCTGACGTGGCAGGGACATACAACTGACATGGCAGAGGCTGTACATTTGACATGGTATGTCCGTACGCTGAAGTGGCAGATGATGACATGTCAATGCTGAGTTGGCAATTGGGCGAATCATGATGAGACACGTGGCATCTTTTTGTCCAATGGTTTGGTGCCACGTGGCCCAGGCATGGGCTGCCATGTGGCACCCCATTTTTTTGGTAATGGTTGTTGGTTTAAAATTTTATGGAGTATGTGGGGATCGAACCTCGGACCTCCCCCAAGGTTCAACGCTTTGGCAATGTGTGGGCTACCACTAGCCCACACGGTGGTCCTTGTTAAACAAAAGGTTTCATTTATATTTGAATTTGGTTTGTATTAAGGTTTGGGTGCAGTCCAGGCCGAGGCTAAGCCCCGGCCCCCAGTCACATGTGGCTCCCCATATAACCACCACCGCACGCGCGCAATTCAAACGGAGTCAAGCCCCCAGTTTTATACGTGCCCATGTGACCATTCTACACACAGAGGTTTGCACATAGTTTTGTTTTCAAACGGTTAAGTTTTATGCGCCGCCACATGTCACACCCAGGTTCAACCTTAGAATGGGTGCCTATATTTGTGCTAGGACGTGGTCACATGGACCATATGCCCAATGACCTATGCAGTTTGGGGGCCTTAATCCCGTTAATCGTTTGACAGTTTTGCGCATTTTGCGAATTTGTGCGTGGTGCTAGGTTTTAGCACGAAATGGAGCACAGAGGCTAGGTTGGATGCACAGAGGTGCATTTTGGCGAACCAAAGACAACAAGCTTGAAGGAAGAAGATGGCAAGAGGCCTAACGTCTTCATCTTTTGGCCAAATGAGGTGCCGAAAAAGCCCAGCTAGGGGTTTTTGGACGTTTTGAATCCATTGGCACTATTTTCAGAGGCATTTGAAGACTTATTTTGTAGGTTTTACACCATTGGAGTTTCAAAGAGCTCCAGGGATCTTGAAGCCCTCATTGATGGAGGTCATGCTCAGATGAGCCCAAGTCTGTTTTCTATAACTGAATAGTCATTTTTGGCTAATTGTTATGCTCTAAACACATTGGGATAGGTTTCATATCCATTTGAGGACTTTTACAGGTGTTTTTGCCACAATAAAGCTCAGGGAAGCTCAAGACCACATGTAGAAGAGGTCATGCCCGGATGAGCCATGATCTGTTTTCAGAGTTCTATTAGTCATTTTTGGGGTTTTGATATATTTTGAACCCAATGGTATAGTCAGAAAATTCATTGGAGTTGAGAAGAAGCTTGTAAAAGAATCTTTGACAAACTAATCCTAGAGAGCCTAGTTCATTGAAGGAGGCTCAAGGAGATGTAGCCCAGTTGGGGGTAAACTCCTTTATCATGTTGTTCTTGTTGTGAGTGTTTGTTGGTTATTATTTGCTGCAAGTTAATTTTGCTATTGTATTTATGTAAACAACATATTTAACTTTTTAAAGATCTCACACATAAACACATAAAAGATACATAAACTTGACACAAACTTTCTCTTGCACAACTATGACATTGAGCAAGGTCCTGGAGTTTATTTTAATGGAATAGAGGGTGCTTGCATAGCATAACAAGTCAGCCCCCTATTTTCAGATCAGGTGGTATCAGAGCATAGTTTTTTTTTCTCATGTGATTGTCATTGATAACTAGAGATTTAGTTGTTGGTATTATTGTGCAATTTTTGTGTTGAAGTTTGATATCTTGCAAGGATGGAGGAAGCTTCAAACATTGATAGTTCTCATACATCTTCATTATCCAAGTTCTTTGACAAAGAGATGTTGAAGGAGTTTGTAACCATGAGAGATATGGTACAAGAGTTGCGGGGAGAAAGAAAATAGAGCATTGTCCTTCAAGAGCAGTTGATGGCCATGAAAGAGGAGAAGCACCAGCTTCTTGAAAAGTTGCATGATATGGAGACTCAACTTCATGAGGAAAAGGAAACCCTTACCAAGTACATGCATGAACATGAGGTATGTAATGTTATTTTATCTTCAAATTCCTCTCAAGTTGAATGCTTTGGTGTTTTTGAAAAACACACTAGAGGAATAGGGTCCAAGTTATTGTTAAAAATGGGCTATGAAGGTAGAGGGTTAGGCAAGCATGCACAAGGCATTGTTGAGCCTATTGTTGTTGATGAGAGGCCCAAGTATTGTGGTCTTGGATATGAACAAAAAAATGGAGCAAATTTCAAAGTTGAGGAGACAAGGGAAAAAGTTCCAAGAACAAATTTTGTTTCAAGTTCAATTCTTCTAGCATGCAAAGCTTGTGTTCAAGATGAATGCAAATGTGTGAAACAAGAGAGTTATGACAGCCATGCAGACAAGAACATTGTTGTTGGTCTTCAAAGGAGAGCTTGTAACTCTTCCAACTCACCTCTTCAAGAAGGCGATAAAGGTGAATGTTCAAGGTATATTTCTGCCTATCATTTAGTTGCTTATGATTATGTTAAGCATGATAAATTTGCATGTAAAAATGGACGAAAAAATCCATGTACATATTGTGGTTTAGATAACCATCATGTTTCAAAATGTTGGAAAAGATTGACCACTTTTAGGAAACTTTCCAAGCAAAGACAACTTGAAAAGAGGATGCAAAAGATTTGCACTCATTGTCAGAAGAGAGGTCATCTCATTGACCAATGTTGGACATTGCATCCAACCACTCATCCATGACACAAGAAGTAGATGGATAAAGAGATTGGCAAGAATGGAAGAGGAGATTCCATCATCGATGTGAGTCAAGATGATTCACAAGAAGATGATTTTCAGCAAAAAAAATAACCATTGAGTTGGCTTGGTAAGAAATGGTTAGATTTCTTGAGCAAGTAAAGCTTGCATTTTTCTGTTGTAGATGCACATTTCAGCCTTATGTATTCATTTCTGTTGAAAGCATGACAAGTTGCAGCAGTTTATCACAACTTGTATGATGCAAGTTGCATGTGAATGCAATTCGTTTGAAGGCATTCTTGTTTGTTGCACAACTTCGTCAGGAGGATGTAAAAGAGGTGTATGATGCTCACTTGTTACAGCCATATATCTTTTTCATATTCAGCTCTTATCTACCCACATGTTTCGGGTTCATGTACTTATGTTTGTACTTGAAGGAGAGTTGAAGAGTCATGCACATGCATGTGTTTTTGTGTGTGTGTAAACAATGAACTTGGTGATAGTTCATCCTGAATGACTCATGACTGTAACATGATTGTGTATCATGAATGTTGACTTGTCATTTTGGGTAGGTTGATATGTTTCAAATGAGTCTCGACTTGTGTCGATGTTGTTTTGACGACTATGTTGTGTCGATCATGTTTTTTGACTTATGTTTAGTTGATGGTGTTTGTTGGCTTGTAAATCGATTTTGAGTACACCAGGATGAAGGAAAATTCCATGTGCTTTGATGAAGTACAAGATGCGACCATTTGCTTGAAGAGCAAAAGACTTTGTTGGCATCATTTTCAGTCTTGTACAAATTTGTTTTCAAGATTGATGGTTTTCTTGGTTTGTGACAAGATGTCGCAGGAAAGTTTTTGCAGCCATTGTAGAGCGGATTGTTTTGATGCCAAAGAGTTCACAAGAGGGACTTGATTCTTAGTGGGAAGGCTGGCAGTCTTCCAAGCACAAGGAGAACAGTGGGTCAGCAACAGCCAGAGAACAGTGGTTGAGGGACATAGCCAGTTATAGTGCAAGGCATGTCAATGTATTTAGGTAGATAATCATAAGCTTTTGTGGGTCCAAAAGCCTTTCAATGGGAAGGTGTGATCAGAATCTAGACTAGGGGTCAAAATTTAGATGAAAAATCAAAGTTGTTGGAATTGCCTCAAAATGAACGGGTGCATAGGCCTCATCGTCATGAACCCAACACAACTCATTTGGGTTCAAACGGACGTCGGATGAGTGAGATATCACATTCTGTTCAAATCGTCAAATAGGCAAAAAAGAAATGTGCTGACTGTACAGTTCGTACGGATGCTGACGTGGCAGGTCCGTACAACTGGCGTGGTAGGGTTCTTACATCTAACATGGTATGTATATACGCTGAAGTGGCAGTTTATGACATGTCAATGCTGAGTTGGCAGTTGGGTGAATCATGATGAGACACGTGGCATCTTTTTGTCCAATGGTTTGGTGCCATGTGGCCCAGGCATGGGCTGCCACGTGGAACCCCATTTTTTTGGTAATGGTTGTTAGTTTAAAAGTTTATGGAGTCCATGGGGATCGAACCTCGGACCTCCCCCAAGGTTCAACGCTTTGGCAATGTGTGGGCTACCACTAGCCCACACGGTGGTCCTTGTTAAACAAACGGTTTCATTTATATTTGAATTTGGTTTGTATTAAGGTTGGGCACGGTCCAGGCTGGGGCTAAGCCCCAGCCCCTAGTCACATGTGGATCCCCATATAACCACCACCGTGTGCGCACGAAATTCAAACGGAGTCAAGCCCCTGGTTTTATACGCGCCCATGTGACCGTTCTACACACAGAGGTTTGCACACGGTTTTGTTTTCAAACGGTTAAGTTTTATGCACTGCCACATGTCACACCCAGGTTCAACCTTGGAATGGGTGCCTATCTTTGTGCTAGGATGTGGTCACATGGACCATATGCCCAACGGCCTATGCGGTTTGGGAGCCTTAATCTCGTTAACCATTCGACAGTTTTGTGCATTTTGCGGATTTGTGCATGGTGCTAGGTTTTAGCACGAAATGGAGTGCAAAGGCTAGGTTGGATGCACAGAGGTGCATTTTGGCGAACCAGAGACAACAAGCTTGAAGGAGGAAGATGGCAGGAGGCCTAACTTCTTCATCTTTTGGCCAAATGAGGTGCCGAAAAAGCCTAGCTAGGGGTTTTTGGACGTTTTGAATCCATTGGCACTATTTGCAAAGGCATTTTAAGACTTATTTTGCATGTTTTACACCATTGAAGTTTCAGAGAGCTCCAGGGAGCTTGAAGCCCTCATTGATGGAGGTCATGCTCAGATGAGCCCAAGTCTGTTTTCTATGACTGAATAGTCATTTTTGGCTAATTGTTATGCTCTGAACACATTGGGATAGGTTTTAGATCCATTTGATAATTTTTATAGGTGTTTTTTCCACAAGAAATCTCAGGGAAGCTTAAGGCCACATGTAGAAGAGGTCATGCCCAAATGAGCCATGATCCGTTTTTAGAGTTCTATTAGTCATTTTGGGGGTTTTTATGTATTCTGAACCCAATGGTATAGTCAGAAAATACATTGGAGTTGAGAAATATCTTGTAAAATAATCTTTGACAAACTAATGCCAGAGAACCTAGTCCATTGAAGGAGGCTCAAGGAGATGTAGCCCAGTTGGGGGTGAACTCCTTTATCATGTTGTTATTGTTGTGAGTGTTTGCTGGTTATTATTTGCTGCAAGTTAATTTTGTTGTTTTATTTATGTAAACACCATATTTAACTTTTAAAGATCTCACACATAAACACATAAAAGATACATAAACTTGACACAAACTTTCTCTTGTACAACTATGACATTGAGCAAGGTCCTGAAGTTTATTTTAATGGAATAGAGGGTGCTTGCATAGCATAACAAGTCAGCCCCCTATTTTCAGATCAATCAACCACATAAAATCAAGGAGAGGTAGGAAGAAAAAACAATGAAGCAAGTGGAAAAGGGAAATTCTTTGAGAGGTGTTGATGTTGGAAAATGTCGTAAGTCAACTTCACAAAATCACCTAGTGAAAGGGCCAAATTAGACATTTATCCATTGAAATGGAAGATATTCTTGATATGGCTTGGTTGTTATTGGTTCTCTATGCTTTGATAGTTATGGTTGGATCTACATCGGTTTCATATGCCTTTAATGCAACTAAGAATGAAAGAGTAAAATGTAGTTGATTTAACAATAATGTTTTCTATCTAAACCTACCTAGCCATGGCTAGGGGTGCATGAAATAGAACCAATTGGACACACAAGAAAAGGAAGATATAGAGAGAAAGAAGAATAGTCCACCTCTAATATTGGCACGACACCTAAAGTGCACTCTAATAATCGAGGATAGCCTACATATCATCGAGAGAATACCTATCACATCAAAATGTTAGACATAAATCCAAATGGGACATATAAATGGTAGGGACAATAGTCCACCTCTGTCATCTACATAGTAACCCAAAGCTTTCAACTCCAAGGACTAAGGATAGCCTACTAACCCTGAGAATTACATCCAACAAGTTATTAATGTATATGATAAGAAAGAGTAGGTATAGCGATAAAGAGATTGCTCATAAGATACAACACTCACAAATCACAATATCCATCCTCACAAACACCAAGAAAGTGGTGAATTGCGAGAATAATCCACGACCATTGATAATTTCAAAAGATGATGAATCACAAGCTAAAAATTTCACTCTAGTAAACATACAAATATAGCTTATAATGCCAAAAGAGGTCCCAATTGAAAGAATGAAAAGTTTTCCTTATAGAAAGTACCATTGACCTTTGACCTTCTATCTACTTGAGTCTTGACCTTCTACATTTGTGGATCTTGGCCTTCTAATTCTATTTGGATATTATACTTTGCATTTTTTCCTCATCCCAAACATAATGAAGTGGAAATAATAATAATATTAAAAATACAATTTCTACACCCAAGTGTTCTTTCTCCCAAATTTGACATTTTGTGCTTGAAAATCACTATCAAGAACCTGAACATGTAAAATTTCTCTCTCGTTTTTTTTTTGGAACTTGGGAAAATTGTGTTCTTGGGAGTTATCTTGGATGGAGATGGTTTGGTTTCATGCCCCCCTCAGATTTTTATCCCTTGAGTTTAATTTATTTGAAGAAAGAACAAAAATCTACGATAAGGAGCCCTTAAAATGGAATATTGAATGTTTTTCAATCCATGGTGCTTCTGATTTAGAAAAAAATCATTTCTTCTTATCAAAATCTACAATGCAACATGAAATAACTTCCATAAATCCATTGGAGGATACTTGTAAAATTGATAAAATTCTATAAGTGATTAATCACTTGAATCTCTACACATAAGAAATAAATGAATGGGTATGTTTGAAGGTCAAAATTATGTGAAAGTATGAATGGTTGATGAAATATGAAAAAAATAATGTATATGCACACAATGAAGATCAAGGAAAGGAATCTTGTTTGAAATTATGCAAAACCATCAAGGTCACTTGAATCTCTACAC
>ML782227.1:540765-552889 GCA_009831015.1 Picea engelmannii | reverse complement strand
TATATGTTATTAATTAATTATTTTTGACTATGATTAGTTTAAGTATGATTAACTCTTTAATTAATGGTTAATGATTAATTTGATTATTAATTAATTAATTGATTAATTAAGTATTAAACAAAGGGGGGAAAATAAAATATAATATTAAATGGGGTTGCGTGTCCCATAGGGGGATAACGTAACCAATGCGTAAAAGGGAAACATTTAAATAAGGGATAAGGCAATTAATATTGGGATAAGGCCTTTATGAAGGGGATAAGGGTAATAAAGAGTTAGGTGGGAGTGAATGTGCGGGGGCGGTGAAGGAGGAATAAGGGAGGTGGAGAAGGATGATGAAAGGGATTCATTCATTCATTCTAGGAGACAGGGGAGAAGGGAATTCTACGAGAGGGGAAGCTTGGAGGATTGGAGAGTGAAATCTACAGTGGAGTTTACAGTGCACCGGGGGGGCTGAAGAGGTTTTGGGCTCGGAGGGCTAGGACATCCATTGATGTCCTAGGTCTAGGCGTACTAGTTGGTAGGGTGGCTGGTTTTGGGGTGTCCTAAGGAGTAGCATCAGGTTCAAGCGGCGGATAGCATCAGAGTGAGGTATGTAAATTGTTAGAAAATTTTATTTATTGAAATATTGAATTGAATGTGCTAGATTAAGTGAATTTTGAGTGAATTTTAAATTTACTGTTCTGTTCTAAATTAATGGTTGTTATAAAAATAAATTAGAGCACTACAAAAACCCTATACAATTGACCAAGTTTAGGTATGGGAGGGGTGTCATAAAATTCCTATTAGGTAGACCAAAACCCTCAAGTAGGGGATGCTCCCAAGGATGAAACTTCAAGGTCATGTAGTGGATGATGATGTGAATAGGGGTTTAGACTTCATAGATCAATGATTTTCATGACATATAAGGGCTCATATTATCTCATTTATGGGTTCCTTTGTAGAGGGTGTTGCACCTTCGTCTTCAATGCAACATTTTTCCAAACCAATTTATTGTCATTTATTAATTAATTGATGATCCAAACACATGTGCACTCGAAATAGTGAATCAATTAGCTTGGGTGGAAGTAACACCGTGTCACTTGAAAGAAGATGTCCACAAAGTGCCATAGGGTTAGCCATCAAAGCGTTATAACACACTAGTGTTAGTCTTTCATTCACCCATGATATTTATTATGTGTTTGATCTTTTTCAGGTATTCAATTATTTTGGGAGAAGCAATTCATCATTCTCAAGACCTATCTGGGTGAGCATATATAAGGTTTATATTTTAGGATTTTATCTTTTTCCAGCCTTCATCCCCTTCTTCTCATGAAATGAGATACATGCCCTTCTTAGGTCACTAAAGTCAAAGGGCCTAGAAGAGGGAAATGTGATGGGAATTGAATAAGAGGAAAGTGATAAGTATGGTCGAGAATGGTACGATGACCCCTCAAGGGACCCGCAGTTGCATCCCTTCTATAAAATTTGGCCACTTACTAGGAAATCGATGACACTCACTAAGGTGAAATAGGGTCAAAAGCATAATGACCAAGCATAAATTTTATAATAAAAAGAAGCTTCAATACAACATGCTTAAATTCCTCAAATATTAGGGTGATTACTTGCCACGATACCTAACTTGTACCACATGGAGAAAGACCCAGGTGTCTTCCATATGCTAGTTGGTGTGGTGGATGCCCTGACGATGGATCCAAACTGTGGTGGTAGAGAGGGCTTCCATATGTGCAAGTGGACACTGCTATTCGTGTGGTCTCTCGGTACTCCATGTCTGCAACCTAAGGGCCTCAAGACATCATCTCCTTAGTTATCCCACAAAATGAGGATAACATATGGCTCCTACTTGGGGACATGTTCTTACCGTAGAGTACATGAGAACCACAACATCTCTTGGTAGACCTGTGCCTACAGTGAAACACAAAACATTGAAATCTAGGGTGTTTCTATCACCCTTCATCCATATACATCAAAACCAAAAATGAAAATAATCTAGAAAAACAAATTAGCATTTTTTCAAAAAATTCTAAACTAAGCATGAAATCAATATGAAAGTGAAAGGAAATAAATACGACCTACCTACTTACCTGGGGCCTTGAGGCCCTGCATATCAAACGATAAGTGATTTCAGGTGAAGTCATACAACTAGTGCAACCAGTTGATCATCTCATCAAAGTATCTCCCCATGTTCTTAATTATGTAAAACATCAAAGATAAGTCAAGCACGTAATGATCATGATAATAAATAGATATATAATCAATCACAAAATGAAACTCATGGAAATGGGTGGGAGGGAGAAGATCCTATTGGAAAGAGAAGCCATCAACCTGATCATCCTTTCTGAAAGTGTAACCACAAGCCTGATCAATCCATTTTTGAAGAGGGATACTATATGTAGTCGATGGCTCATCTTCATCCTCATTAACATGATCATTGCCTTCTGAATACTGAGAGGACATGATATATCCCAAGAAGACCGCATGATTTCCCTGAGAAGAATAAATGAGGTAAGGGATAGGCTCAAGTCTATAAAAAAAATTCCTCTTCACCCGTGAAACCTCATAAAAATCCCCAAGATGAAAATAATTTCGCTTTGTAGAGTGAGCCTTTGATTCCTCTTGGATGGCCATGTCCTGGTGTTCATCTAAAGGTGACTTAAAATATTCATAGAACAATTTTGCATCACAACTCCCAAGGGATGACAAAATATAACCCCTAAAATGTTGTGACATGTCATCCTCAAATGGAAGAAATAAGTCTATAACCATGTCAACATCGGGCTGCCAAACATATGAATCATACACAAGTGGGGCTGTTTTCCTATAGATGCCAACTCAATATTTTTTTCACGAGAGCCACCCTCAATGTCGTAAATGGAGTCTCCATAAAAAAATGAGACAACCAACATCCCATCTACATCTCCCAGTTTGTATGAACATGTCTATATGCTCATCAACCAAATCCAAGTAATCTTTCACAAAACCATCAACATGACTGAAAATAACCATATCTTTGTCTCTGTGTGCAGGAAGAACAAAGTTTAGGGAGACTTTAACTGGATCTTTAGATTCTTCATCATTGAAACTATTTTCTTTTTCAACTTCATGTACAAGAGGAGAGTAAGGCTGGACAACCTCAACTTCATCAAGAGGGAGAAACGAGTTCTCACGAGGCTTCTTAACATGTTTCACCCCATCATAATTATTATTTCTCTTTATGGAAATGCTCCTCCATCACCTCTTCATCACAAGAGGCTTGATCCTCAATATAGAGCACTTTATTTTCCCTTTTCCAAAAGGGTTTGTCACATCCAAGGGATCCTCTAATAATTCTCCATTTCCAAAGTCATGGATTAAAGTGTCATTGAGATCTTCAAAAGGATTACAACTCATCATGTTCTCTTCTTGATGTGTAGGAGGAACAAAGGGTTGGATGTCTTCATCAAATGGAAGGGCAGATATGGGCACATCATCTTCATCAAATGTCTCGTCCGGATCTTCATCCGGATATTCTTGGTGGATTTCTTCATATATCTGTCCTTCAAGCATTTCTTCATCCTCAAGGGCTAGTTCTTCGACATATTTTTGAAATGTTTCTTTTATATGATTCATCATTTCCTCAATAGATTTATTAGTAGCCTTTTCCTTTTCCATCTTTAAAAGTTCCCTTCTCGGGGCATGACAAGTTTTGGATGAGGGTTCATCCCATGGTGCCATGATTCCATTGACCGAAAAGGTACCTCAATGGAGTCTTCATATGAGGTCAAGGCTCATCAAAGGATGAAAAATGGAAGAAAGGGAAATGTGGGTTCTTTGGAAGGTGGAGTTGCAATATGAGCTTCAAGAAGAGCTCATCAAAGGTGGAAAAGGAACATCCTTTAGGTGGAGTCTCTAGGCAAGATAGGGAAAGGATTTGGGATAGCTTACCAAAGTGTCATTAGGGTTCAAAAGAGGATTCAAAATCCTCCCCGAAAACAATGCCAAAATGTTATTTCACAAATTGTAGGTTATGAAAAGCCCGTCCCAAACCACAAAATGGTGAAAACTAAGAGAACACCTACCCATTGTCACCTTCGATAGGTATTCCCATCACTTTAGAGGTGAAGTGATCACCTCAAGGGGGGAATCTCAGTGACCCTATGGGAAAATGGGATGGAAAGTGAGATGGTGAGATGGATGCCCCTATAGGTCAAGTTTCTATGTGGAAGATGGATTTGATGACATGTCTCGGTGGTGGCCAATGGTTTCCAAGAAGTATGAGTAACTTCTTGAGACACAGGAAAAGACAAGTATGCACGTAATATATTAGGTGGACAAGAAATTTAATCTTTTTGTCCCTAATTTCCCTAGTAAATAAGGATTTTTATCAACAAGAAAATAAGTGTTAAAGATGCTAAATAATTGATAAAATCCCAATAAATGATGCAAGAGATAAACTAGATAAAGCTAGTGATATTCAAGTAAGAAAGCACACGACTTTATCAATAAAACAAGGTTGTAATAAAAGATGTTTGCGGAGATATTTTTCATCCTTATGGATATAGAAAACAAGTTTCTACAACATCAAATCCAACCACCAAAACTTACAAAGAGTCCATCAAAAGTTGCGCTAGACCTAGTAGATTTTCTTGGCAAACTTTTAGCAAATTATGATGGTTGAAAAGCAAGTTACAAGTGAGTAAAGAGAGATTTTTATGCAGCCCTAATGGATGTAGATTTTAATGAGCTATAAATATAAGAAGACTAGGCCAATCAATATACCTTAGTGGCCTTGACAATCCCTTAGCGTGCAAAAAATTATCCAATTGAAACAAGATTAGTATCTCATTAAATCATGTTTACCGAGGAAAAGAATTTGTTTCTCCAATGCAAAAAAAATCAGATTAGTGCCTTTCAAAATTGGGTGAATGGGATCTTTAAAACACTAGTTGAATCAACAAGATCCATACATGTGTAAATCCTCTTAGTCCCTAGGGTATTCCACCAACTTAGGGTAAATATAGGAGGGTGTACACACTTTTACTTCTCCTAGCAACCCTTGTTCAAGAATGACTTGTAATCTTAACAATAAGATGAAGCATAAATGGAGGGTGTATCCAAAACACTCCTCCTAGGGTTTCTACCAACAATTACCAAAAATGAGCAAGAAATAACTAACATATGTGGAGTTTTCCTTAACAATTCCAAGAAAAGAGATATCAAACACTAGTTCACCATGAAAATTACCAACCAAGACTCTTTCCCAAGAATTTCCACATCTTCTATCTTGACCTATAGGGGTACCTTCCTTCATCTCTTCACTTTCCATCTCTTTACTTTCCATCAGGATTCCCCCCTTGAGGTGATCACTTCACCTTTAAAGTGACGGAAATACCTATCTAAGATGACATTGGCTAGGTGTTCTCTTAGTTGTTTCCATTATGTGGTTTGGGTCAGGATTTTCCCAACCTACAAATTGTGTGATAATATTTTTGCATCGTTGTCGGGGAGGATTTTGAATCCTCTTCTGAACCTTAACGAAACTTTGGAAATCTATCCTAAATCCTTTCCCTAGCTTGCCTAGTGACTCCACCTAAAGGATGTTCCATTTCCACCTTTGATGAGCTCTTCTTGAAGCTCATCTGGCGACTCCACCTTCACAAGAACCCACATTTCCCTTTCTTCCCTTTTTCATCCTTTGATGAGCCTTGAACTCATTTGACGAATCCATTGAGGTACCTTTTTGGTCAATGGAATCATGACACCATGGGATGAACCCTCATCCAGAACTTTTCATGCCTCGAGAAGGGAATTTTTACAGATGGAAAAGGAGGAGTATGTTGGATACACCCTCCATTTATGCTTCATCTTATTGTTAAGATTACAATTCATTCATGAACAAGGGTTGATAGGAGAAGTACAAGTGTGTACACCATCTTGGATTCACCCTATGTTGGTTGGCATACCCTAGGGAGTAAGAGGATTTACACCCTTAGGGATATTTTTGATTCAAATAGTGTTTTAAAGACCCCATTCACCCAATTTTAAAAGGCACTAATCTGATTTTTTTTGCATTGGAGAAATAAATTATTTGCCTCAGTAAACATGATTTAATGAGATATTAATCTTGTTTCAATTGGATAATTTTTTGAATGATAAGGGATTGTCAAGGCCACTAGGGAATCTTGATTGTCCTTTTCTTCTTAGAGGTATAGATCGTTAAAAGCTACATCCATTAGGACTACATCAAAATCTCTCTTTACTCACTTATAACTTGCTTTTCAATCGTCAGAATTTGCTAAAATCTTTCCAAGACAAACTACTAGGCCTAGCGCAAATTTTGGATGGACTCTTTGTAAGTTTAGGTGATTGTATTTGCTGTTGTAAAAAAAAATTTGCTACATCCATAAGGATGAAAAATATCTCTGCAAACACCTTTTATTATGGCCTTGTTTTATTGCTAAAGTCTTGTGCTTGCTTGCTTGAGTATCACTAGCTTTATCTAGTTTAGCTCTTGCATCATTTGTTGGAATTTTAGAAATTATTTAGCAGATTTAACACTTATTTTATTGCTGATATATATCTCTGTTTATTTTTTCAATTAGGGATAACATGATTAACTTGATTTTCCACCTAACATTGTATACATATATTGGCTTGTTCTTGTGTCTCGGGCAAGTGCACCACTCTTCACAGGGACTCTTACCTCTTGGAAATATTTGGCTACCACCAAGACCTCATTCAAGCCCTTTTTTTACACTTAGTAACTTGACCTATAGGGGCATCTATTAATACATCCCACTTTCCATCTCATTTCCCCCTAGGGTCACCGAGATTCCCCCCTTGAGGTGATTTTATCATCTCTAAAGTGACAGGAATACCTGCCTAAGGTGACATTGGGTAGGTGTTCTAAAAGTTGTCTCCATTTTGTGGTTGGGTCAGGATTTTCCCAACCTACAACTTATGCGATAACAGTGACATGATCCCTTTAGTTACTCCCTCTTTTTTCTTGATTGAAGCAATCTTGGAGTTCTGAAATTGGATCAATTATGGAGGATCAAATATTTATTGGGTCATGGGACTACAATAAATATTTTTAAACCAATGTTATGCAATAAACCTTAAGATACCAATAAAATGTTAGTTCTCATCTTTTAAATCAATCATAAACAACTCAAATTCTAAGACCTTGCATTCATCGTACTCTTCTTGAAAATAAGCCTACATATTAATTTAAATAAACATATATCAATAGTATCTATCTTGGCCATTATAGTAAGAGTATTTGAGAAAGCCTAAGGTCACTAAGGCTATTAAATAATGGTAATAAAAATAATATATGTCAAAAGAATGGGAAATATATGATAATCCCGGGGCTCATCATTACCATCCAACTAAAGAGTGAAGTACCTCTATGAAACATACAAAAATGAACCCAAAACTGGTGGCAATCACTCCACATCTTCTGCTAGTTTTTTTTCTCTACATATCTCTCTAAGGTCATTTACCATAAATTGTGTAATGGAATCTCTGATATGGTACCCTACCATAAACCTTAGGCCAATCTAGTTCATATTCATCTTCTTGAAAGTGTTCACATACAACTGTGATCTATATAAAATATATTTTAGGCCTACTAGGGAGTGAGGTTCTTCTCTCTTGAATGCATGAGTTATTTCCTCCCACAATTCTTGGGACATTTGCAGCAATTTATCTCTTGAATCATCGATGGTCCTTTCCTTTGGTATTGAACTATTGCCTCTACTACCTTTCCTTTAAGACTGGGATTAGCTCCACATCTTAAACCATTTGAGCATGGTTTCTCAATACATCTCTTGGATTAGTACTTTTATCCCTCAACTAAAGGATTAAGGTGAGTTCGTCTTCCTTGTATAATTTAAAATATATAGCCCTATTTACCTCATTATGTATCCAAGAACAAAACACCCTCAATTGTACCTCTCCCTATGATATTTGGATGTTGAACCAAGATATATAGCTTGGCTATGGGGCCGCCTAAGATGTAGAGTTTGAAGAGAATAATCTAAGCTAAAGAAGGAAATAAACACAGATCTGTATAAGGTACTTCCAGTGGTCATTAATCAAGTGATCCAACCAAAGAATGAAGTTTGAATCAACAAAAATACTATTCCTTCCATGGAAATATTTGGGAAGGAAGGCCATGCAATGGAATGCTAAGAATATTTAATCATAGAAAGGAAAATGAAAACAACTAAGTGAAGCTTAATTGTTGTACATGTTCATCAAAGAAATAAATATGGACTAAAGAAAATTGAATGAAACAACTAGCTTGACATCAATAACAAGTGTGTAGTATTCTAGCAAGATAGATGCAATATGCTCACCAACATCCCTCATTAAGATTAACTTAGGCGAGTATATGACAATAGAAATGGGTCCCGACAAATGTATATCCATGTTAGGTACCCATGTATGAAAGAATCCACACAAAAATAAGGAAAGGGAAAACCCCCCCAAGAGGATAGAACAAAGAAGGCTAAGTAACCTGCTTAGGGGATGAAGCCTGGCACACTCCCAATAGAGCTTGTAAATGAATGAACTTTCCCTCTATAATTTTTTTGGTGAAAATGTTGGTAATGTTCTTTGTATTTGAATAGTATCCAAGATTAATTACATTCCCATGAATGAACTTTTGAATGAAGTGCATATGAATATCAATGTGCTTCGTTCACTGCCAACAAATTGGACCTCATGAGATCTGAATGGTACTTTGATTGTCACAAAAAATGACATATGGTTAGTATTACTAAATACCAAACTCAGTGTGAATGTACTTCAACTAGATATCCTCAACCATTGTATTCACATCTCCTCAATACTCTACCTTTGTGGTTGATAGATAAATATAAGACTACTTCTTGTTTGACCAATAAATAGGACCAGAACTAAGAGAGAAGAGGCAAGTTGAAGTGGACTTGCGATCTATAACATCACCAAACTAATCAGAATTGTTGTAACCCACTAAATAAATATCACATACTACTATATAATGTATCCCAAATATATGTGTTCCATGAATATAGTGAAGAATCCACTTCATTTCCTTTCAATGTACTTTGTGGGGTTGCATAAATCTAGACACAACACCCACATCATAAGAAATGTCATGCCTAGTGTAAGTGATATAAGGAAGACTCCCAACCAATTGTCTATATCGATTTCTTTCAACCAAAAGTGAGGAGAAGGAAACCTTGAGTTTGACACCAAAGAGGAAGGGAGACGTAGTATGATTGCAACCATCCATCTAAAAATGTGAGAACAGATCTTGAGCATATTTGGACTACATCATAGTGATCCTAGAATAATATTGAGCAATCTCAATTCTAAGGAAGTAGTGTAGTAGACCCAAATCACTCATTGAAAACCCATGATGCAAGGAAACCTTCATAGTAGCAATATATTCATGTGAACTTCCTATAATCAACAAATCATCTACATACAAGACAACGAACAAGACTGAGTCATCCTGTCATAGAATGTACACATTGGGGTCTAAGTGGTAGTGAGAAAATGTAGAATGCAGACATCATACTTTCATGTGTGGCTTCGACCATCTCCTTGATTTATTCAAGGAATGTGTTATTCCCACCATGCTTGATGTTGTGTTTTCATTGTTGACACTATGAATCATGTGGTACAACTATGCAAGTTACATGCTTATGATGTTTCATTGTTAGAAATTGTTGGGAATGTGTCATATTTTTTGCACAATTATCCCCAGGAAGTGTTTTGCGCTCACGAGGGGTGTTTGCAAGGGGGGGTGGAGGCCTTGAAAAAAAATGGGGCTATTTTTGGTCAAATTTGGCCCATTTTTTGGTGTTTTTCCACCAATGGTATTTTGTCTCATTGTAATATAATTATATTTAAGGAATTAGGGTTGTAATCTAATCCGAGTAAATAGATTATGGTTTTGGATGCCACATAATCCTATACATTGTATTATAAATGGTGAAGTTAATGTAATGAGAGTTAAAGGTGTAGCTCTAAACATTTGTTGGTTTCCCAATTAAGTGTTTCTAGGGTAAATATCTAATTAATGTGTCTGAATGCTATTGTTTTATTTATTGGTTTATAAAGAATTTTTATGAATTTCTATACTATAAAGGTTTAATAACTTATATTTGGTATCAAAGTGAGTTTATTGGATTCGTAGGGACACCTTGGTGGCTAAGGGTTTGGCTCATTTTAATAGAGAAATTTTATCTTGGGTTTGTGATAAGCTTGTTTTCAGTGGGAGCTCTATGGTGGCGATTCTATGTTGGAAGAGAATGGTGAGAAATTCTAAAATCAAGATCGATAAATTTAATGGGTAAAGCTTTGAGCCATGGAAGCACAAGGAGGACATTTCTGTAAACAAAGAAAAATGGGTTGTTGTGGATCCTCATACTGCACCTATGGGTATTTAGATGAAATATTGGACAAAGTTTGATAGGAAGTCAAAGAGAAGAATTTGGTTATGTCTTTTAGATTCAGTGTTATTGAATTCCTCGGGATAAGTTACAATAAAGGAATTATGGGATAAGCTTGGGACTTTGTATCATTCCTTTGAAATAATTTGTATCGGTTATTGCACAATTTGTAATTTTCCAAATTCCAATATAAGTAGGTGAAATTGGCATAACAACAAGATATCCCACCATTGTTAACTCAGTGAGAAATCCCCTCTTTTAGGGATGGATGGAGATCCAACCCACAAGAGGCGTCCATGGTGACCTAAAGGGATAGGTAAGATAAGGATATGGTTAAGATATACCACCCTCTCACTTGTCACCTAGGTCAAGAATGTCTATGTCTGAGAAATTGAGGCAAACAAGAGTAATCGGTGTACTTTTCTGGAACAAGAACAATATAGCACATATATAGAAATTTCCAAGTACAAGAATGATAATAAGACCTCAATATACAATAGACAATCAAAATATATGTTGGATGATATGAAATTGCATCAAGTTATCAGTTTATAACATCAATTGATCTTTTTAACAACCACAAGAATTATCACTCTGAATAGCATGAAAGTATAATGAAAACTTAGCATATATTCCATAGATCAATTAGAACTTTCTAAGAGAAATGTTTTAGATGGATATAGGTTTTAGATGGCTATAGCAATGTTTTGTAACAACAACAAAAAAATTAGTAAATTTGGCTAAAATATGGTTAGTAAAATTTAGTAAAAGCTTGAGAGAATGAAGTTTGAGTGTTTTTTTGACCAATCCTTCACAAGAGCAATTAAAATTGCTTCCTTTTGGGCTTATGGATTCAATTACAATAGCAACAATAACTTGGAGAAATAAATTATAATAATGGTCTAAGGATGGAGAGATAAAGTCTTGAGGTGTTGTCACTTCAAGGCCTCAAGTTCTAAGTCTCAAACATGGAATTTTAGCTAAAGTGAAAGCTATTTTGGGCTATAGCGAATTCCTATTCTCCTTGGACACTTAAAATATATATTTACAACTAGTTCTAGAACAAAAATTCTAAAGTGATAGCACTTTAGGGCTTTAGAAGCCTATCTAGACAAGATCTTCTTAGCAATTTGACAAGTGGAAAAAAACTAAAGAGAGGAAGAATCACTTTGTGTCCCTCTCCTAGGTTTTAAGAGAAAGCAATTTCATAATCTTAAACATTAACAAGTAGAAATATACCACAACATTTATAGCATAACAGAATTGCAGAGTTTTTAGTTACTTCAGCAAGAATAATCAAGCATAAACCCTAGTTGAAGACTTTCCACCACAAAAAATAGCCAAGAGACATCACAAAACAACTTCTCTAATAGGTGCACACTAGTTCAAAAGACCAATAGCCCAAGTGTAGTGAAAATCTCAGTCCTACTCTCTTATTAGAGGAAGAGTTATGATGTAAAAATGAATTGAGGCTATTCATATTTATATGGGAAATACTAGCCTATTTAATCCAAAAGTTGTGTCTTTTCAAAACATTTATCCTACTTCTTAATTTGCTCATTTAAAATTACATAATCCCAAATTTACATAAAATAACCCTAAAAAGGGTGACGTCATCCCCTCTAGGGTGACGTTAGGCTCCAAGAAGGTGATGTTGAGGTTGCTCAGTGGAATGTTGGGCCTCCAAAGGCTAATAACCA
>ML782227.1:508783-533870 GCA_009831015.1 Picea engelmannii | reverse complement strand
TCATCCCAAGCCTTCCGAAAGGTAGGCTTTTCTCTTTGTTGTTCGTATAAGCATTTCACCCTTCTTATTGTTTCTTCCATAGTCTTAGGATCATCATATTGAATCTTGTCACCAATGGAAGGTGGCAGTCCACTCAGATACCTTTGAATCTTGACAGCCTCGTCTTTAATGAATGGAACATACTTCAGTAGTTCCAGAAAATTTGTTCATGCTCATCAATGGTCATATTGCCCAACTTGAGTTCGAAGAACTCCTTCATCTTTCTGTCATAGTATCTTTTAGTCAAGTATTTGTTCTCAAAATACCTCTTAAATTCCTTCCAAGTGACCGCTTTCTCTCTGATGTGCTGCACCTGCACAAACTAATCCCACCACATGGATGCTTTTCCTTTTAGTTGGTACATTGCAATTCTTCCTTCTGCATGGGCGGAATAATTCTACAGTTGGAAGTATTTCTTCATGCCAAGCAACCATGTCTCGGCATCTTCCTCCTTCTTATGTTCTCCATCGAATGTTGGAGGCTTAATCTTGTTCATCTCTCCTTTCAATTCCTCCCTTCCAGATTTCTGATGTTTTCTGGTAGGGGATGGGCTTGAACTACTGTGTGTCTTACTGTCAGAATGTCTTTGGGAGAAACTAAGATGTCGGCTACCACTCCTCGACCTACTTCTTCTCCCATGGGTTCTGTGACTCTCTGTCGTACTTGAGTCTCTTCCCTTCTCGAGTTTCTTCTCTATTCTTTCCAGGCTCTTCAAAAATTTTAAGTTTAGTGCACCCTGTCGATCCCTGACTTTCATAAGCTTTCCGCTATCAGCTCAGTGAGCCTTGGCCTCTCTTTGCAATCCTTCAATGATTTTCATTATGTGTTATTCATTATCCTTCTCTTTTCCATGCCCATTGGATTTCGATCCTTCAACTCCCAGGTTAACATCCTTTCCTTCCTGTTCGTCTTCTATTTCAGGGGTAATCTGCACCTTTCCCCACTCCATACTCGGCGTTGGTTAACTGGAGTACTGACCTCCGTTGAACTCTGCACACACACTGTGCAATTAAATTTGAAGTTTTTCAGGCCATCAAAACTTCACGAACAATCCACAACATTTATGACTAATACAAACAAGAACAAAAGACATTTCGATTCCAATGGTTTTCTGAGCTCTCGTTCGGCTCTGCATTTTTTGTGTTTTCGAAGCTTTCATTTTCGGCACTTCAGGATTTTGGAACTTCGGGTTTTTGTACCTCGGGACTTTGGGTTTCGGGGTTTTGGAGTCTCGGTACTGGAGATATCCTGTTTAACTCTCCTTTCCAACCCCCGCCTTCCGAAATTCTGTTTTACCTTATTCTTCGGGTCTACAGCACAGCTGTCGCCCTATACCAAAGTGGTGTGTGTCATGTTTCGGAGGATCCTCTTCATGTTCGGTGACATCATTAGGTTCCCACCTCTCTCGCTTCTCTTTTCAACCCTCTGACATGCGGTACATATCCATGTGTCCACATCCATTCCTAGAAAAATCCAACGGTCAGATCTTTCTCACATCGGACGGTCGTTAAAGACCCAGAGATTCCCCAAAGGAATCTCATTCATTCATCGGGACTTAGCCACATGCTAACGTCTCAACGAGATTTATCATGATGAGAGTCCAAGTTCTTTGTCAACGGAACTCCCGAATCCCCTATTTTCCGAAACGGGTAATCTCTCAACATGTGGCCATCTCAAATCGGACGGCCCACGACTGCTCCGAGGTTTCCACCATGGAAAGTCCCGATCCTTTCAGGGTTTTTGGGCTTCCAAACGTCGATGCTCTCTAACTCCCATTATCCCTTTGGGTTAAACTCATGGTTCACACGACCTTCCCTTATATGACCACAGTCATACCTCCTATCGAGGTTTTGGACTTTCCAATGCCGAAACACATATGTCCTCAGGATTCACAAAACGTTGAACCCTGATCTGTCGATGGGCTCCCGATATCGCCCACGTGTCCCAACTGATGGACAGCTCAGATCGTTCCTAGAACTTTTACCATGAAAATTCCTGACCTCCTTCGTGACTCCCGATATCGCGATTCCCGATTTCCCGAAATATGAAATCTAAAGACACGTGTCCTCCATCTTTTAGATGGTCTAGATCTATTTTGGAGCTTTCGCCCCTAGTCTCTGAGGTTTAACCTTCAGACATCTCCCGATAGATCCTACGGCTGACCGGTTTTTCGACCGAGATCTGACGGCTCAAATGGTTCCTAACCAATTCGAAATTTTGCATATCATTATTTCCACGTTCTTGTGTATTTCAAAAGGAATTTTAATTCCTACGCACATTTTTCTAGATCCGACGGTCATGAGGGCTCGCCTTCCCTCCCGAACAGATCCTAAGTTTTTAACACCATTGGTGTAGAGACCTGTCTCCCTGTGGCCATAGACTACACCATCTGTGGTTTCACTCGCCGCTATACTTCATGAGCTCGTAAGCATGGTCAAGCAACTACTTGACACTCTAAAACAAACCAAGGTCTGAAATTGGTCCTCCGAACCCAATTTCCCTTCACATTCTCGATCCAAAGACCACTCCACTGGCCCATATAGGATCAGTGTCAAAACCTTCACTCTGATACCAATTTGTAACACCCCTTTCACTCAGCTACCTAGGGTTACTATAACACTACTTGATAGATAACCCAGAAAATTTGTAGTGCACCTTGGCTACCGTGTAGGTGTTACTACGCGGAATAACACATCCTCATTCATAATTAATCGCATGCATTTAAGCAATGAAATACATTTAAGCTCAAAGTAATCATAAGAATCATTTTTAACATAAATAATCCATGGAAAATACATTAATCCAAATGCACAGCAGAATGCATGATCATTATAATACACAGAGATACAAAACATATTTAAAGCATCATCTGGTACTTATCTGTAAAATAGTGGTAGATTCCACCAACCAAGTGCAGGCCTTCCACAAACCACCCAGCCTTAGACCACACTGCTCATTAGCTCAGCAGTGGATCACCCCTGAGCTGGGACTAAGCTCCACCCCAAGGTAAGGAATCCTAACTAGGCTGAGGTTACAGGGAAAAAAAGCACTTAGAATCTGGAAGGATTCTTCCCAGGATGCCATCTTACGCCCACTACTACCAGACTCTCATTCCCCACATGCCTGTTTCGCCCGGGAGTATACACCTTCACAAGCACATCCATCGGTGCTAACCTCCCTCTCTGGGTCTCGGCAACAGGCCGGATCAAGAAGTCTCAGAGTCTGAAGCTGGTGCTGGACACTCTCTGGAGAAAACCTCCTCCAACAACATCCACCTCCCTCGCCTAGAGAGAGATCACACACAGTCTCAATTACCACCTGCACGCGACAACAATTCATGCGCAATCCCTCCCTGCATGACCACTCCCGTCAACTGGAATACAAACCTTGACTTCTCAAACAAGCTCCCCCCCCTGGCGGCAAGTTCTCATGGTGTTTATTTTTCAGAATTTCATGAGAAGCAATTTCCGCAGGGAATTACACAGACTCTCTCATACAGAATGGCAGGTCCTCCCCATTTCCCATCTGCCAACCCAGGATAGAATCACACTTAGGTTGTCGGGGATGAGTGACAAACAATCCACGTAAGGGTCAACGCAGGTTTGAACTATTCAGACAGGGGATGTACCAGCTATCCCAGAACAAACACAGATACACGCTTTTTCGGTTCAGAGGATGTATGAGGGTTTCTTTGCAGGAGTCAAACCCGTTCACCTTCTGGCAGTTCGTGAGTCGAATGGAGGAGGAGGAGCCTTTCTCATGGCTCACCCTTGTACGTCCTCCCTTGCCAACACTTAGGATAAAACACAAATGCACATGCCTTTTTGGAATAATATAAAAATATTATTGCCAGGCTTAAGCCCCTGGGCTCAACACTTAGCCCCTTTTCCCACCTTCAGCCCCTAATTCCTTGCCCACTCTGTGGATGCTCAGTCCCCCTTCACTCATTCATCATGGTTGGTCTGCACCTAGTGGTGTTTATATTTTATTAATTGTTTTGCTTGATTGCATTTACAAAAGAAGGCTCCTAGCCTTCAACACTTAGGCTCCCTGGCCTAAAAAACACATAAGCCTCCAGCTTATAAAAACTTGGCTCACCAGCCTATAAACATAATTACAATTTCTTTCAGAACATGGTTTGCAATGGGGCTCGGCCTTGGGGACACTACAGCGAGGACTTGAGAGGCTAACTCAAAGAGCTCGAGGGTTGACTACCTTAGACCTCATCACTTCTCGAAGTCTGAGAAGGGATGAAAGAAATATACAGGACGACTGAAAACTTTCTAGGGGAAAGTTGAAAGACTGAGATATAAAACTTCTTCTTAAAGAATTCAAAACTACCCTTAAATTCTAATAAAAGGATTTTACCTACAAAGAACTTGAGACAAGGAACATGTTTCCCAGTTGCATCCTTAGTGACATAGCAAGATGGAGGAACAACGGAAGGCTGGAAAATATCATCATGGAGTTCATGTATTGAGAAAACTGTGTCCTTACCATCATCAAAATCACAGAACAACAGTGGTTCAAAATATTCTCCGTAGAGAAAATCCAAGAACTCATGAAGACATGTACCAAATCCTCAAGGTATGACCTGGAATATTTGTGAGAATGCTATGGTAAGTCATCCTTGGGTGGTTGGAACAAGTCTGTGATTATGTCATCTTCATATTGACAAACGTCTAAATCAGTAGTAATCACACATGGTTGTTGTAAAGTCAATAATTGAAAATGACCTTCAATGTCATAAATGGGATCTTTGTCATTGAAAATCACATCCCATTTACATATCCCAACATGTATGAACTCATCAATATTCTTAATCACATCATCACCTTCATCATAACATGAAGGATCTAGTACATCCATGGGTTCCTCCAATACTTCCTCACTTTATGAATCATAGAAAAGAGCATCATCAAGGTCTTGTAAAGGGAAATGACCTACCATGTTCTCTTCTTCTTGTATAGGAGAAATGGAAGAATATTAGATGACTTCATCAAATGGAGGAGTAAACACCATCACCTCGTCTTGATGACTCACCTCTCAAGGATCTTCAATTGATACTTTGTTGTCTTTAGTACAATCATATGGTAGTTCTTGCCCCCCTTGGTAAGTTTCTTCCTCTTTCACGTCATAGAGCACATCAAGGTCTTCTTCAATGCTCCACCTATCAAGAAAGATATTTTCAAATTCATCCATTCTCTTGATGATTTTTTTAGGAAGACCTTTAAACCATATTTTAGCATTGTCATGAAGAGTGATTGCTAAAAGTTTCATCACCAAATCTTCAGCATCTTGATACACAGGAAAAATTCAAAGAAGTCCTCGAAAATATGCATGTGTTCTTTGGCAGTAGTCTCATCATTACAGATGAACTTGGGGAGCCATGACCTTGTGTGCTTGGGAATCATTTGTTGAGGATACCTTGGGATCTCACTTGTAACTTCCCCTCCGTTATGACATCAAAATGTAAATTTTACGAGTAAAATATCTCTATGGCTAGGGGTAAACCACAACAGATGGAAATGACTGCAGAAATCAACTCTAATCTCAGATATGCTATATAAAAAAATATGCTAGAAAGACAAGATAAAAGGCCTACCTCGTCTAGACGTTCGATGAAGTCCACCGTTGAGCACTTGACTCAAAGAAATGCACCTGCAACTTGTCCTCAACAACAAAGAAATGAAAACATATGGTGATAATATATAAAGTTAGCACATTCAATAGAATAATCCATTAACATTCATAACAAATACACCCATGGAATAACAATTCAAATATTTTCAAGATATTAATTGGACGAGAAAAAATTATTTCTATTAAGATGTATCAGCAAAAGTGAATGAATTACAAACTTCCGTGCCAGCATGGTTCGAAACTGAGAAACTAAGTCCCTTCCAGCCGGGCCTCCACCAAAGGCAAGCTCATATAAGAGAGACAATGAGGTTCTCAATCATGTAGGGAAGAGCTTGGGGGTTGGATAATGTGTTCAAACTTAAAAGGACAAAGGGATGCAGACTCAATATGAAGTGAACAATTTCTCTAGAGTAACGTTTCTCTCAAAGTTGAATTCTTCTCCCCTTTTCCATATCTTGGATTTGGCTCATTTATAGCCTTCAAGTGGAACTGAAGGGTCGATTCAAAACATTTCTAGTATATGGAAGGTCAAGGATCATGGATCTCGTGATGTGACATGGAAACCCGACACCATTTTTTTAATTTTGGGCACACAACCCGACGTATGCAGGCTATAGTGGTGCAACCTGTGTATACGCATGTTGTACAATATTTAGGGTGCGTATATGTGGAAAAATAATGTTTTTATCTTTGGGATTTGCAAAAAGGGACTTCAAGTTTGCATAGGGAAATGGAAAAAGGCCTTCTGAGAAAATTTGCATAAGGTGAGGCAAATCTTGTTAAAATAGATTCCCCCTAATGTGTGAGGTCATAGGAGTATTTGTGATGGCCGAAATAAATCATAATACCCAAAAGTGGAGTAATGGAGACCTAGCTAGACAAACTAGTTGCTCCTGAGAATATTACAATCTGCACTGACTTTGCGCACATGGCTACCAATTTGAATTACACTATAGATCCATGTGAAAATATACCAATAGTTTTTCATGGCCATGAGTAGGAAATACAAAGGTGGCTACATCCAAAGGTTATCATAGTCACGAACAAGGCCCAGTAAAACCAGTCTCAAAATCAATTTGAAGATATATGTCTACAATGGAGTACAATATGATCTCCCATGATCACTGAAGTCACATAGGTATTGGTCCAATGAAAGATAACAACAACTCAGGAAAGTTGCGACTATAAATTGATGTCTTCAAGTCTTCTGCACAATCCACCAAAGGTGCAAGTCTACATCATGTGAATAAAGGAGTTGAGGTCGAACACAATGAGACTTCGTTTGATTACCGGTCATTAAGGTATACCATTAACAAACACGAGATAGCCTACCGATAATGAAATTAGGTATCAAGGAACCGAGTACATTCTTACAAGTGTGAATAGAGGTGTCGAGGTCGAACACTTGAAGAATCCATCGATCAAGAGACATTGATGTATTCCCAACTGTCGATGGTGAGAGAACCTACCACTAATGACTGGAAGCCTCTAGGTACTCATAGGACTCTAGGTCTCGTCTCCAGAATAGATGAGATGAAGTTGATGGAAGGAGACCCACTGAAAGGAGAGCATTGAGGCATATCTCATCATTCATCACGAGGTACAAAGAAGGATCTTGATGATTTGGAGGAAATCAGATGAAGAACATGTTCAGAAACCAACTACCTTGTGCGTCTTTCACGTGTGCCAGATGCAAGCGATACACGAAAAATACCCTCTGAATAGAAGCCAATAAGGAAAACTACTGAAAAAGGAGAAGAAATGACCAATAAGGATAATGGCATCCAAGACACTGCATGAATCCCAATGTGTGAATATATTTATTGTCGTCGAACACAAGGGAGACCACCCAGTCAACGACCAATGATGAAATGTCGACTCTTGGGTTCAAGGTTACCTACCAATCATGAAAGTAGGACTGGGGTGCACGATACGAATACAACTTCATGTAATTCTGAGACACACTGAGGGTATGTCCGACATGAAAAGTCAAGAGTTATGAGGAATGGCCAACACACATTGATAGATATCCTTTGAACAAGAGCATGAGACATATTGAAGACTCGTGCAACATAGACTCAATGATGAAACTTTGAGATGCAAGAGGCATCAATCAAACTCTCCATAGGGACTGGAAGAGTAACCAGTCGGGGGAGTAAACTCTCTGTAATGAGCTTAGCTTCCTAAGGTCATGCTAAACCCAAAATTTTGATGACAAGTGAACTCTAAAATTTTGTGCTCTATTCAAAGAAGACACGACTACTGCTAATATAAGATAATATTTTTTTCTCGCCTATATTTTTTTGTTTTTTCATAGTCAAATGAATGCTATGATACAAAGGAGGAAACGAGTGTCGCAAGTAAACAATATAGTTCCAGCAATGGAACATACCTATGCTCAATGCAAGGGGGTGCATGCGGGATATAGACACTTGGGGGAATGTTTCCTCTTGGGTATAGGGTGTCAATATGCAAAGGATATAAACAAGGCTCTGCTTGGTTGGTGATGCAAATTGCTGAGGTGATAGGCTTATAATGAAAAAGCGAGGACCGACAATAAGCTCAATACTTCAAGTGAGAGAATGAGATGAAATTATAACTTAACGCTAAAAATGTCCTTTTTCATAATCTTAGTCTACTTGGTTTGAAAAAAGTGTAAACTTTTTCCAAATAGACGTCCTTTCAAATCCAATTTATGAGTGTGAAAGAGACAAGTTCACTCAGCAATGTTTTTTGTTTTTTGAGGGAGTCGAAAAAGAGCTTAACCAAGAATCATGACCTTTCAAATCCAATTAACGAGTGTGAGAGAGAAAAGTTCACTCGTAAATATTTTTTCTTTTTGAGGGAGTCGGAAAAGAGCTTAAATCAGACTCATTGGGAGATTTCTAGGCGGCATGCCATGGGGGAGGCCAGGGCTCCCATGTAGGACTTCTGTGATAGGTCAGGAACTTACGAAGAGCTAACACAAGCTTGGGAAAACCCAGAGCTTTCCAAGTAGAGGCGGATAAAATACTCATGGAGGTTACCTTCCCAAAGATGTATCAAAGTATTCCTCTCTCTTGAAAGGGCATAGGTGAAGGAATTTGATACCCTACAAGACCATCCCAGTCAAAGGGAACCTCTCTAGGACTTGGAGCGAGAGAACTCGGAGAGAATAACAATCACCCTTGTTTAGAAGGTGTGGGACTAGAAATGTAAATGACATGGTTGGAAGATGTTCCACTCTACAAAATGGGAGTGGGGATGGGTGAATATTGCATTGGCAATATCACCTCCTTAAACTTGTCACTCTTCAAGAGAAGAGTGGGATCGACCGAAGATTGCATCGATCACTTATTCAACCATTGGTTGAATAGGATGCGAGACAACAAGGTAAAGAGATGCATAATTCCCTAAAGGAAGATGGGTGTCAGTTGAAGATTGCATTGGCATGACCGCTATTTGAACATGATGTAAGACAATAAGATCAAGAGGTGCATCACCCCCTAAAGGAAGAGGGGTGTCAGCCAAATATTGCATTGGCATGACTGTTGTATCAACCAGAGAATATTGGGAAAGAAAAGATGACTCAGAACCCGAAGGGTCTCTAGGTAAGGACCACACTTCTAGTATCCCAGCCGTAGCAGGGCATAAACAAGTAAGGTGATCTCCTTTGCGAATCCTACAAAGGAACTTGGGCTTACGTCTTACACGTCTAGATTTCTCAATCGTAGGAACGCCCCTAAAGTCACTCATAGTGGCTAGAGACATGCTCTCGGTGTGACTAGCAAAGGCTAGTGATCCATCTCCTACTTGATGTGTAGAGGTTGGAGATGCGATGTCAAGATGACTCAAGGTGACTAAAGTGGTGCCCCCAGCATGACTTAAAGTGGTTGGTTGTTGGTCTTCAACATGGTTCGCAGAGGTTGTCGACTAATCTCCAACATGACTAGCAGAGATTTGTAATAAAATTCCACTATGACTTGCAGTGACCAGATCGGTGGCGGCGATTGGAATTTGAGACCAAGGTCTCGAGAAAGATTGGTTTTGAGAAATTGTAGTCCATGGAGGATTATGGTCTCCACCCTATCCCTTCCCGGCAGGGTAGTATCCTCCTTTCAAATGATCCATAGAGGCTTGTAAGGGCATCATCACCGAAGTAGATGTCCGCGAAGAGAGAAAGGTGTGACATGGGTTATTCGGTTGAGGATATACATTGCCCCGGGATGAAGGGATTCCGTGAAGGTGGTAGATTGTACCATAAAAATGACTTCCTCCATATGGAATATTAGAGGATGGATGGAGGTTCGTCATGCAAAAATTGTTCATAGGAACTGACATAGTGAAAAAGGGATATATGGACAGGGCGTAATAAGAAGAATAACCACCCATTGGAGCATTTTCTCCTGAAAAAGAGAGACTAGGATTGGATCCGTAAGAGGGGAGATTCCAACCTCCCACTTTGAGAGTCAGTTGGGGGATATGAATCCTATCAAATGATGATATAGACAACGAAGCCATTGTGCCCCCAGGTGTATGCAGAGGCATATTAAGAGGGAAATGATTAGAGACCCAAGGTGTTTACTGAGTATCATGGTTATGTATACCATTATAAAACACAGACGTATTTGTCCCCATAAAATGAGTGAATGTCATGGGGGAGGTAGTGCTAAAAGAGGGAGTCCAAGGGACTCCACTATCCATGATGAAAACTCACTGCACAATACAAAAATCCTAAGGTCAACTAATAGTCAAAGAGCACACCAAAATAAAATAAACAAAAGGCCAATATGCACACAAATAGGGTAAAGTGGCTGAAAGGGGCCTCCCTCCCTAAAGTAGGTATTCCTCGCCCAAGAGGGGCTTGAGACACCCTGCTAAAGATTGAAGGTATAAAAATCAGTTATAAGGGCTCTCGTGGGCTTAACAACTAGTCGGTCAGACCCCCCCGAAGAGGTAATCCTCCATAAAGGCTTTGTGTTTTCTGACACTTATCTGACCCAGGGTGCCTGCAGAATAACCCATGCAAGTAACCTATGTGGTACCTATGTCAAGTAACTAAGAAACCACGATATCACTGATGTACAGGAGAACAGTCATAAGTCAGGTCCACCGTATGGGTAGGGTAACAAAGCTTGAAACCTAGAAAGAACTGCCTTGCAAAGAGGTAAAGGTAATAGCAAGATCCCCATATACGAATAGATCCCCATAAATATATATGACTCTAAGAAATTATCAGGGAGATATCCCTTCAACCAACCTCACATGACCTCATGCTTAACTTCGGTGTAAGAAGAGCCTCCTGATATTACCAATTATACCATGAATTTCTCCACTCCGTTAGTCAGACACATATGTTTATTTAATAGCCTTGGAAAAATTTACTCACAAAATCCTATTCCAAGGCTCTAAATCCTAAGCTATTTTGTGCACCCTAGAAAATAAAATCGTTTCTAATCAATTTTAAATGATAGAGTTACTTTTAGTGTCCTTTCTTACTCAAAAAAGGTGTGGTCATGAAACTAATGATGTTGTGACTCATCAGGTAAAATAAATGAATATGAATACAATGCAAAGTCCTAACTTTAATTCCCAATAAATGATATGCTTTTCAAAATGAAATTTTCAATATAGTTTTGCAATTCCAAAAAAAATGCAATCTTTCTATACATGTACTAAGATCAATGATAAGAACCCAAAAGATCAAATGCCATCAATGTAAAATGCATAATATTTTTGTATTTTCAATATAAAAGAATGAAAATGGAAGGACTGAAAAGCAACTTGATACAAACATTATATTATATGTAAACAGAGACAAACCAAGTAAGGTATCAAGAAGAAAACACCCAACGCAAGATGCAAGGACAATCAAATGAAAAGGATGATAAGAAAGGCACCGCCCAAAAATTCAACCAAAGAAAGGCTGCATATCAGTCCACAAACACTTAACAGTCATAACAGAGACCCAAGAAGACTCAACAACCATCAAAACTTACCCAACAACCATCAAACCCAAAAACCAAGCAAAAAAGGGTGATGTACGTGACTGTTCATAAGAAAAGTGAATATATACACCTCTTGTAGAAGGACAACACACATATATACATGATTGTCAGGTAAAAACTCATGTATAAGTGTTAAAACACAGCCAGGCTAAGGAGAAGGCTAAGAAACTCAGACTTAGAATGAACATAGGTTGTCAAGAAGTCATACGATAAGAAGCTCAATATAAACGAGAGCAATCAAAGGAGAAAAACACTCCAAACCCAGAAAAGAAGATTATATCCCCAGTATGGTTTCCAATTTTGTTACAAGGAAAATCTCTCTATGGCTAGGGGTAAACCACAACAGACGGAAATGACTGCAGAAATCAACTATAATCTCAGATATGCTATATAAAAAAATATGCTAGCAAGAAAAGATAAAAGGCCTACCTCATCCAAATGTTCGATGAAGTCCATTGTTCAACACTTGAATCAAATAAATACACCTGCAACTTGTCCTCAACAACCAAGAAATTCAAACATATGGTGGTAATATATAAAGTTAGCACATTCAATAGCATAATACATCAACATTCATAACAAATACGCCCATGGAATAACAATTCAAATATTTGCAAGATATTAATTGGACGAGAAAAGAGTATTTCTATTAAGATGTAATCAACAGAAGTGAATGAATTACAAACTTCTGTGTCGACACAGTTCGGAACTGAGAAACTAAGTCCCTTCCAGCTGGGCCTCCGCCATTTCAATCCTCCACCAAAGACAAGATCATATAAGAGAGACAATGAGGTTCTCAATCATGTAGGGAAGAGCTTGGGGGCTGAAAAATGTGTTTAGACTTAAAAGGACAAAGGGATGCAGACTCAATATGAAGTGAATAATTTCTCTAGAGTAACTTTGCTCTCAAAGTTGAATTCTTCTCCCCTTTTCCATAGCTCAGATTTGTTTCATTTATAGCCTTCAAGTGGAATTGAAGGGTCAATTTGGAACGTTTCCAGTATATGGAAGGTCAAGGATCATGGATCTCATGACGTGACATGAAAACCCGACACCATTTTTTAATTTTGGGCACAAAACTCGATGTACGCGGGTTGTAGTGGTGCAACCTACGTATACGCATGCTATACAATAGTTAGAGCGCATATATGTGGAAAAATAATATTTTTATCTCTGGGATTTCAAAAAAGGGACTTCAAGTCTTCATAGGGAAACGGAAAAAGGCTTTATGAGAAAATTTGCATAAGGTGAGGCAAATCTTGCTATAACAGTAAATGAGTAATGTAGTGTTTTTTTTTTTTTTTTTTGAAACATCAGTTAGAACAAGCGACATGCAGAAATAACATACATCAATACTTACACATTCTAATCTCATCACATCACTACACCACAAAAATCAGAATACAACATCATTGTTATTCATATATCAACCATTTCACATAAATATAAAAACATGTCTATCCTCCCATCCTGCCCTACAAGGTTAGGACCTCCAAGACACATAATCAAAGCTCAAGTCCAAGATTCATCTGATTGATTTTGACCATTTAAGGTCTCAGGACTGGTGACTATTTTGAAGAACAAGGAGATATCTAGTCCCCTTAACCACAATCATACTCCGAATTTCGTGACTAAATCAACAACAATACCCATCATAAATTCTTTAAACATAGAGTATAATTTACTATGATTTAACAATCATTTAAGCATCATTCATGTGAACTAAGAAATAACATCTTACAACATTTATCGTGAAGCATAACAAGAAATTATATTTAACACACATGTGATGAATCCACACATAATGTTCTATTGCGAGAAAGTACTAACTTTTCATACAATGCACATGCAAATCTTAATGGAAAATAATCAATTTCATTTCAAGTTTAGACTCACAAATATCATTTAATTCATAACTCTAACACAATGTCAACATCAATTCTTAATTGGTAAAAGTTGAGTCGTGATTCCAAAGTATAAAACAACATTAAGCATACCTAACATGATTGCATAATCTCTATCCTGGATTTGTGCAATTAAACTCTTATCTTATCTCCAATGTAAGTTGTCCTATATCAATTGCATCATTATCATATAACACTCGTTGAAGTCGTCAAAATCATAGGCACTAAAAATATTAAGTTTTCAAAACAACATACTCCCCATCTTAGTCTCACTCTAAAAGCATCCTTAAGCTTATAGTTTAAAACTCTTAAGGAGTATCATAATATCCCTTAATCTTCTCTCTAAAAGTTCATCTAAATTAAGGTTGTCTAACCCAACCACGCCATAAGTTAACTAGTACTTAGGGTAGCTTATACTATACCCAAAATTTGTTGGAGGTACCACTTCACTCTACCATAATGGAAAGATATGAAATAATAAATGTGTTTGATCCCAGGTTATCAATTTAAGTGTAGAAAAACAAGGAAAAATCGAAATTGGGTTGTAGTTAATTTGGTAGTGATCAAAGGAATTTCCAAATTCCAAATTTGTAAATTAATTTGGCAACGAAAAATTAATTTCTAAATTCTAGTCACATTTTAAATGACAGCGAACATGGACTTATATATATATACATATTTTAAATACTTCACAATTTAAAATCTAACTTCTAGCATTTGTTTTTTTTTTTTACACAACAATCTTAACTCCAAGTTAAGTTCTAGTTCTGTATAAAACTCGACAACGACTATACTAAGTTCTAGTTTCCAAAGTGTTAACTAAATACACAGTGTTCAATGAAACTCCATTCATAAATGTAACTAATTCCACAATGGTCACTACAATTGTATTTCCCAATTTACAAACTACAATTACGGTAAACATACCAAATCCATATTCGATATCAACATTAAGTTCTACAATGATCAATAAAATCATTAACGTCGTATTTAGATAAATTACAGAGACCAAGAGATTCCTAAATTATCAAGATTCAATAATATTCCAAAGATATGCGAAAGCTTGATTTCAGATCTCAGTTATATTTTAAGTGACCAATGAAGTATGATCCCCAACTTGTAAATTGATTTCAACGATTAATGGATTTTACTTTCTAGAATTGCATTAATTAACAGAGACAATGAAATCCTAATAGGGTCTGCTAATTAAATTGGCAATGATTCAATTGAAGTGTTATGTTTACAGAATGGCGTGGAAAATTTAAGAACCTTAGGAAATTCTAGTTTAAGATTTAACAAAAATCTAAAAATACTCCACAAGATTTTAAATCACGATTTGCAACTATGTTTTATAGGATCAACGAAATTTGAAATGCGAAAATACAAATAGATCAACAAGAACATACAAATTCTAATCTCAAAGTTACAAATGATTTAGAAAAGATAATTTCAAAGATCAAATTTGTATTTGCACATAATCTCATCACAACTTTACAAGGTTAAATTTTATAAATTCAAAACTTGGCAACAACTCAAACATCAATTCCCAAGATGCAACTTTAATTCACATTGTCCATGACAAATTTCTAATTCAAGAGTTGCATATTTATTTGGTAGCGATTAAATAAGTTTTCCAAATACAGGAGCTGGAATTCAATTTGGCAGTGATTAAATAATTTTCTAATTACAGGAGATGCAAATTGATTTGGAAGCGATCAAACTGAATTTAGTTCCAAAGTGTAACTAAATCTCATCAACCAATTAATCTCAACAACTATGACTGGTTACAAATCAATATCAGAAATTGCAATGACTCCATTTTAGATTATAGAGCAGTAAATGAAAATTCCAGTGCTCAAGTTCGAAAATTCGAATTTACAACCGATTAAAAACGACCACACTATGTTTTACAATTTCAGATTGGTAATTAATTTGCAATGACCATATGAATATCAAAGGTTCTAGATTTTCAAATTAGTTGACATCGACCATAAAAAATTCAACGTTCTTGATAAATAAATTAGTTGGGCAGCAATTAAATAAATTATAAGTTCCAAAGTGTAACTTATGCGACAACGAACCAGAATATCAAAGTTCTGGGTTGTAATTTAATTTCTAAAAATCAGTAGTTGTAATTAAATTTGGTAGCATTCATAACAATTTAACTCCATAAATTTTTTATTTAAATATACAGTGCCTATACACAAATATTATTTTCCAGAACTACAAATTAATTTTGCAACGACTAATACAAGTTCTAAATTCCGGATTGACGGATAGATTTTTAAAGATATTAAGAATTTATAAACTCGGAATTCACAAAATTTTTGAGAGAAATTCATAAAATATTAGAATTAAGGTCTGAAAATTTCAAATGCCAGTGAATAAGAATCTCTGAAATTTCTGTGTTTCAAATTAATTTGGCAGTGAAAACACAAATTCTAAAGTCTAGATTCCAAAGTGATTCCGTAGGGGCTATACCAAATTGTATTTTTCCAGACTTGTAAAATGATTTTGTAGAAACTATATAAAATTCTAATTCCCAGAATTACAACAAGGTTCTGCAGCGATAATAAAATCTAATTATATAAATTTACTCTTACTACAATACCATTTTTAGAAATAAAATACCGGAACCGATGGAGATGGAGATTCGAAGATGTCCTTCAGTAACTTGCGCTCCTTCTTAATCCCACTTTCTAATCACAAAGACTTCACCGGTACCTCCCATCCAATGCTAGGGGTACTCTTCTTCCCCCTTATCCCCCCGAGTCGCAAAGGGGCCACACACAAGAAACGAACAAACAATAGCTCCAAGGTTTGCCTTGCAATGTAGATCTTCCACTCTTTCTACAAGCTTGGTATCCCAATTCTTACAAGTAAAACACAGTCAAAACAATTTTAGTAGCATAACAATGTCATCCCAAGTGAGATCATTTTCCCTTCTACACCATTTGTTTTATAGAAATATCCCCAAATGACACATGTCCTCAGGCACAATTAATTATATTTTTAATTAATTTAATTAGTAATATTCATCCACACACTTGTCACACTCTCCCCAAGTTGCACAAGTAATTACCATTTTTATTTTATTTAAAAATTCAATTTCCCACACATTCCCCAATGTGTTCCTATTTTCGCTCTTAGTTGTCCCTTTGTTCCCCAGATTTTCATGTAATGAGTGTCTCCTAACTAGATCTTAGTTAGAGTTGCATTAGGAGTCTTCTTCTAGTTACACTAGTGATTGGTTGACTCAAGATTATTTTCCATGTGTACTCCTATTCTCTCATATTATTATTTCTTCTATTTTAAAAAATCCAATTTATTAATTTCATGTACACATGTGCATTTTATCCAACCTTTAAATTCTATTCCCCTTTTTCCTAGAGTTTGATTATATTCTCTAATATTTTAACTTATGTTATATTTCATTTATTCCTTTAATTAAATTTAGAATTAGACTTAGTCTAGACTTAGGCTTGGAATTTTGTTGGGATTTATAAAATAAAAATTTTGTTTAAATTAATTATTTTTTTCCAATAAGGTCTAATCATTTCATTGTTTTCTAGACCACCTAGATTTATTTACTCAAGTTTTAATTACGTGACATGCCCTTCAAGATGCACTTTCGTGCTCCAAGGGTGTCACTCACCTTTGACTGGTTTTGAAAGTTTTTTTGACCCTTGGAGTCACCACTCCACTTGGTCGACCTTGTGAGAGACTAAGGGCTTCTAATGAATAAGGATTTTGCCTTATTGTGTGCCTCTTAGAAATCTTCATGACTGACTGTATAAGTATGCCCTCACGACATCATGGACCTCTTGAACTAGGTAATTGTTAACCTACCATTTAGCCACGACGAGAGTTCTAGTAGGATGTGACAGGGACGTTGCCACACCTCTCCCTCAATGTCTGGTGTTGGCACAATGGAAGACCCAGGGTTTAGCTATAACAACACACCAACAAGCCCTAACTACTGGCCCTTTCGGAAACACCTGCGAAGTAGACGTAGTATCACCTAAAGTAGTAATAGGGGGTTGCAGGGCAAATGTGTCTACAACCAGAAGGAATGCAAGTGGATTCAGAATAATAGCACACAACAACTAGATCTAATCTACCTCTCTTAAGTTCACCTCGCAGGTTATACCTCATATCTAACACAATAATGCAATAACAAAATAATAGAAGCAAAAGAACACAACATCAATCACACATAACACCAGATGTACGTGGTTCACCCTCTCTCTAGGGATACTTCTACAGAACTATGCTTTATGATATATTAAATGAAATCATACGGTTCTATCTGCACACTTAGTTGCATATATCTCTTCTTCTCTCTCTCTCCTCGTTCTTGCACACCCAGCTAGAGGGTTGATCTTTGCACCCAACTTAAGATCTTACAACACAAATTGTTCTCACAATACAATACTTATCCCTCAACAACAATCACTCATCATCACATAATCGAACCCATCTCGAGTCCTCTTGACCTTTATTTATACTTTACACTGACTCTCGGACAACCCTAGGCTAAAACCTAGGTGTCAAAACCCTATATGCTAAAACCCTAGGCGTCTAAAACCCTAGGTCAACTTGACCTGGATTTCTAGGGCTTAACCAGCCTATCTTTCCTTCTTTTCCATGTGGTGCTCCAAATTTTCCATTGGTCTCTTTCTCCACTTGATGAGTCATCCACTATCCATATTTCTTTTTGATATGTCATCCTCGATCTCCTCATTCAATGACTCGCTCTCCCATACTTCACTCCATATTTTCTACTTTTTTGGTCCACCTCGACCCAATATTAGTCATTCACCTTCCACGCAGTTCGAACTTCGCCTTCCTTCTTCCTTGTTCTTCAATTTCTTCCTTATTCTATACCCAAGGGCCAATAGGCCCCCAACACTCACCTGCGACTCGTCTCGAGTCACTGCAGGATTGAATTCTTTGTTTTACTTCGACTTGCTCTCTGTTCTTTCCCTCCCTTCCATGTGCAGACTATCTTTTCTATGTTTGGTACCCAGTTTCAACTGCACCTGGTACCGAGACCCTTCATCTTTTTTTTTTACCGAGAGATGCGAGGCAACTGGTTGTCATAGTACAAATTCAACCGACTACCATTAACCAACCCATCCTTCCATTCTCCATTCAATGTCTTCAACTACACAACTCCTCCTTCTATAACATATGCTACCTCAAATGGCCCAAGCCAATGTGTTCTAAACTTCCCTAGATGCTTCAGAAACTTACTGTCATAGACCAATACCATATCTCCTTGCTTGAATGTCTTTTTCTTGATATGCCTGTCATGGTAGGCCTTCTTTCTGTACCTGTTGTTGAAATCCTGCAATAAATCTGTCCTCCTCCAGCTCCACCAACTACGCAAGCCTCTCTTGAACAACGCCAGTGTCATCCATATCTGTAAACGTTGCGATCCTTAAGATAGGAACCAAATATTCCATCGGTACAACTGCTTCTAGGTCACAAACTAATTTAAATGGACTCTGCATTGCCATCTTCTTGCACATAGTTCTATATGCCCATAATACTATTGGCACTCTCAGATCTCAATCATCTCTGTTTACACTGCAAATCTTCGTCAGCATTGTCTCCAAGATCTTATTGAAATCTTCAACTGTCCCATTCGCCTGTGGGTGATAAGGTGTGCTTTTCTGATGATGCACTTCAAATTCCTATGTCAAAGCCTCAATAGTCTTGTTAATAAAATGTGTACCTTGATCGCTCATAATAATATTTGGGAATCCAAACCCAGTTATGATATCATCAAATATAAATTGTACAGTTGTAGTTGCACTATAGTCCTTAAAAACTCTTGATTCTGCCCATCTGGTCAAGTACTCTGTCGCAGTGATGATGTAGTGGGCTCCTATGCGCTTCCCTGGTGGGTTGATAGGTCCCATGAAATCAATGGCCCATTTCTCAAATTCTTGTAAGGTTAGTTGCAGTGCTAAAGGAATCTCATCTCTTCTGGAAGGTTTCCCAACTCTCTGACATACTGCGCAGGCCTTGTAGTATTCCTTGGCATCTTTATGTAGAGTAGGCCACCAGAGGCTAGCTCTAAGAATCTTCTGCGTTGTTTCTTTCCCTATGTAGTGTCCTCCTTCGATGTCGTCATGTGCTTCTGCGAGGATCAATGGTCTCTCTGTCTCCATAACACATCTCCTCAAGATATCATTAGGCCCCATATTGTATATTTGTCCATCTATAAGTGAAAAGTCTACAACATGTACTACCAACTGTTTCTTCTAGATAATTGTGTATCCACTAGGTGCCATTCTTGTAGATAGGAACTATACTATCTCTGTGAAGTGATCATCAAATATTATGATGGCTAGTAGTTGTGCATCTAGTAGGGTATCCTCCAAGTTAGTCGGCTCTTCTCCATTCTCTAACCTCGACAAGTGGTCAGGTCCCTTGTTCATTCTCCCTAGCTTAACCACAATTTCAAAATCATATTCTTGAAATAACAACAGCCATCTGCAGATTCTTCCCCCCAACACTGACTTGTTGACTAGGTATTTCAGTGCAGAGTATTTAGTGAACATCTTAAAATCGCCCCCCAACAGATATTTTTGAAATTTTTGTAGCGCATACACCATAGCTAGTTCTTCTCTCTTGGTGGTGGGGTAATTTATCTCAGCTGTGGAAAGCTTCCTGCTAGAAAAGGATAGAGGGTGGTCAATGTCTCCTACTCCTGGTTGTGATAACAATTCTCTTGAAACAATGGACGAGGCATCGACATTCACATGAAATTCCTTGCTCCAATCTGGGAAAACCAAGATGGGTGCATTAACCATTTTCTGTTTCAGTGTGTCGAAGCTCTACTGGGATTCATCTGTCCATTGAAAATGACAAACTTTCTTTAACAACTTCTCCATGGGTGTTTTTATCTGTGCATAGCCTTTGATGAACTTATTGTAGTATCTTGTATGTCCCAACATAGTGCGCAACTGTCTCATTGAAGTAGGGGGAGGTAGATCAACAATAATGGTGATCTTAGAAGGATCTACCAGTAACCCCTGCTTGCATACAATATGTCCTAGAAAGACTCCAAAAGGTGACAAAAAGATGCACTTCTTTAGATTCATGGAAATATGGCATTGCCCGCACTTATCCAACATTAGTCTTAAACATTCAATGTGATCTTTTAATAAGCTAAAAACAATCCAATCATCAAAATATGCTTCTAAAAATTTATGTAAAAAATATTTGAATGCTTCCACCACCACCCTAGAAAATATGGTTGGGGAATTCTTCAGTACAAAGGGAATCATTTTGTACTGGTAAGATCCCTATTCTGTTGCAAATGTGGTCTTATGTCGATCTTCCTTGGCAATCCTGATCTGATGGTACCCTGAAAATCCATCTGTGAAGGAGTAGACCTCTTATCCTCCCACATTGTCTAACACTTCGTCAGTAAATGGTGTAGGGAATGGGTCATGCAAACATTCATCGTTCATCTTCCTGAGATCTACACAGATCCTCATCTCTCTGGTCTTATTGTCTTGGACCACCATAGGGATAATCCATTTTGACTCTTCAATAGGTTCTATGATTCCTGCTTCCAGCATTTTGTTGAGATCAATCTTGACTTTCTCCTTATACTTGGGGTTCAATATGTAGGGTCTCTGCTTGACTGGTCTTGCATATGGCTTCAAGGAAATCTTGATCTCCCCCATGGGCCCTTTAATACCCTTCATATCTGTGAAATTTGTTGGAAAAAGGTCCTGATATTCATGCAGCAATTATGCGATCTTGTCAATAGTGGCCTCATCCCAATAATCTCCAATGTTTTCTAGTTTAGGTGTTTCCTTCATTCCAATATTGACTTTATTTATTTTAATGGGCTTCCCAATGAAAGGTATCTCGACCTCAGGTCCCTCTATGTCTCTTTGTCCTTCTGTTTCTGTAATGTTCACATTTCGAGGATCATCATCCTCATAAACATTTATATTGTAACATCCCTATAATATCTGAAGAAGCGCAATCCATTCATCCTCTTCCTTCTCGTCAGGGAGGTTAGGTACCTCCTCAAAAAAATTATGCCTTATAACTTGTAACATCTGATCTACTGTAGGGTGTTGACTCTCAAACAAAAATGTAGTGATGAAGTTCTGAGTCATACCATGCCAATCTGCAGTGGTGAAGCGTAGTTCAAATTGTAGATACCAATTGATAAGTGTTGTCCCCAACGTGTTAACGAACTTGTTCACCCATTGTTCTTGAGGAATACTGCTCCAGGCCACCTCACAACTTCACACATGGGATTTTGGCCAACTTTGACCTATATACCGCACTTTGCACCCTTCAATGTTGTCTAAAAATCGCGTTGTCATCAAAGTTCGACATTGCACCCACTCCACGATGTTCTTCGTATGTGCCCCCGACCATCTCGCTGGAGTTTCTTTTAATGCTTCATCCAGTGCCAACAACCTCTGTTGTGCTCATACAATTTCTTCAAATTACAGTAAAAATGTTTCTAAATGATTCAGA
This sequence comes from Picea engelmannii, assembly GCA_009831015.1. Classification (NCBI taxonomy): domain Eukaryota; kingdom Viridiplantae; phylum Streptophyta; class Pinopsida; order Pinales; family Pinaceae; genus Picea; species Picea engelmannii. The sequence continues at coordinate 511,777 of ML782227.1, read as the reverse complement.
CCATCAAAGGTGGGTAGGTTACTTACTTCTATTTCGATCCAATAAACTTCTTTGGTCAATCTAGCACATCTCCACGCAGAAACTTCATACATCTTATTCTGCCAATTCTTCAGTGATTCTTCCAAGTCTGATGAGCACGTGCTCTCACTTCACCAGCTCAATTTTTTGTCTACTGTAGGATTGATGTAATCATGTTGTCTTGTTGTCAATTTCTAAATATTCTTTAATTCATATGCACAGTCTTCTTCTTTGATTGGCTCTGTGTACCTGCGACCTTCGTCATGATCCAAAGGTGCAATGAACCTAAGGCCATTATCCTCAAATTCCATTCTCCTCTTCTTTAGATCAACCATCTTCGAGTTATTGAAGGCCCAATCAACACCTAACAATGCAGGATAAGGGAAGCTCTCGTGCACTATCTCAATTACTTCAAAATCTACAAATGTCTTTACCCCATCGATGTCCACAGGGACATGCTACAATATTCCAAAAGGACTCATAGGCTGCTGATTATCCATTCTGAGTTGGATAGGGGAGTAAATCAGCTTCGGTTTCCCCATCAGTGCCCAGGTATGCTTCGTCATGACATTGACCTGTGACCCCAGGTCAAGGACTACATAATCTATATCATAGTCTCCTATCTGAACATTCAGGTGTAGCTCTTTATTTGTCCTTCTCTTTCTTGACACTTGGTTCACAGCCCTATTCAGCATAGGGTCCACTCTTCCTATCTCATATTGACTTATGAAGTGTTGTAGTTCTTGTATGGCTCTTCCATCCTTAATTAAGTCAATAAATGAATACAAGAATCCTACCAGCTTACTTACCTCTTTTCCATCTCCTGTTGAGGCAGATTGATCAAATGCCAGAGGCATTCCACATTCTTTCACCTCTGGTTATGCCTTCTATGAAGAGGCCCATTCTCCTCCAAATTCTCTATGATCCTCCTCAAATGTCTGCTTCTCCCTCCTTGGATCAAACAACTATGTCTTCTCTGCAGCTCTTCTGACCCTGGTTGTTCTGTATACTTTTCTGGAGTCTCTATGTCTTCTCCTATAGCAGTGCCTCCTCTTGTGATAACAGTGACTCTGCGTTCTTTTCCACGAGGTTCAACCGATATTTGTTGTATTTGTGCATTCACACCCTGTCTTTCTTGGAGCTTAGCCAACAATGTTGGACATTCCTCGATAACATGTTCAAATGAGTTGCAATAACTGTAAGTGGTACAAGGATTCTGACAGTCCCTTTCTAAGTGACCTAGCTGCATGCAGTTGTAACAAATGATCTATCCTTGAGCTCATCCCATACCTCCTCCTCTTCCTCTTCCTTGGAATCCACCACGAGGGTTGAATTTTCCTCTTCCTGGGGAATTATACTGTGTAGTGTTTCCTTCTTCCTGTACTTCATCTTGAATTTTGTATATATCTCTTGACCTTTCATGCATGAGTTCATAAGCTCTGCAATCCCTATCATCATGCCCTACTGACTTACAAAATGTGCAGTACAGATTTGTGGGTGTCTAGACATATTTTTGCAAATAGTAACATTCACTAGGGTGATGTCGATTTCTACATACCTCGCACCAAGGTAGGGTAACTTGCTTCACAGGGCTCGGAGCTCCAGAAGCCAAGTACTCATGAAATAGGGGACAGTTCTCCTTATCATGACCCTCTGACCACCTGAATGTTCAGATAGGGAAACCACCATGAAATTCCCTCAAGAATATCTCGATCTCGGCAATGGAACCATTTTTTGGCACAGGGGCAGACCCAGGGTTCAACTCTAATAGCGCACCAACAATCCCTAACTACTAGACCTTTCGGAAACGCCTGCGAAGCAGATGCAGTCTCACCTGAAGTAGAAATAGGGGGTTGCAGGACACATGTGTCTACAACCAGAAGGAATGCAAGTGGATTCAGAATAATAGCACACAACAACTAGATCTGATCTACCTCTCTTAAGCTCACCTCACAGGTTATACCTTAGATCTAACACAATAATGCAATAATGCAATAACATAAGCAAAAGAACACAACATCAATCACACATAACACTAGATGTATGTGGTTCACCCTCTCTCTAGGGCTACGTCCACAGAACTATGATTTGTGATATATTAAATGAAAGCATACAGTTCTATCTACGCACTTAACTACAGATCTCTCTTCTTCTCTCTCACTCCCCGTTCCTGCTCACCCAACTGCAAGGTTGATCTTCACACCCAGCTGAAGATCTTACAACACAAACTATTCTCACAATACAATACTTATCCATCAACAACAATCACTCATCATCACATAATCGAACCCATCCCAAGTCCTCTTGACCTTTATTTATACATTACAATGACTCTTGGACAACCCTATGCCGAAACCTAGGTTTCAAAACCCTAGGTCAACTTGACCCGGATTTCCAGGGCTTCACCAGCCTGTCTTTCCTTCTTTTCCATGCGGTGCTCCAAATCATCCATTGGTCTCTTTCTTCGCTTGCTGAGTCATCCACAATCCATATTTCTTACTGATCTATTATCCTCAATCTCCTCATTCAATGACTCACTCTCTCATACTTTGCTCCGTCTTTTCTGCTTCTTTGGTCCACTTCGAACCAATCTCAGTCATTTCGCCTTCCGCGTAGTTTGAACTCTGCCTTCCTTCTTCCTTGTTCTTCAATTTCTTCCTTACTCCATACCCAAGGGCCAACATCTAGTTTTTGTCCATGGCCCCTCTACTCCTTTTGTGATTTGTATTTGCAAGCATCGCCAATCCTGCATCCACTAACAAAAACATTCTCAATAATCCATATACATAAATCATACTAAAAGAAATCATATATCACATGTGCGTAAAATTAAATACTCAAACAAATACAATCCACTCCTTGACTCAATCCAGAGTCCAAGGAAGTTCATTGATTCCATCAACATCCATAACCTGTCATGTGTCTTGCACACTCAGGTAAACTCGTCAATAGTATCTTCCAATACACACACACACA
>ML782227.1:459387-508733 GCA_009831015.1 Picea engelmannii | reverse complement strand
GTCCGAACATCTTATCGGTAGCCTATTTTGGAGGGTCCATGAATACAAATTTTGGCTGCTATAATGATGTTTGATATGGGTTTTCATCAATGGATTTGCCAGATAACCCTTCTAGGATTATCAAAGTAAGTGAGGGAATCACCTTCGGTGGATTCTCCATGTAAGCTTTGTAGGATAAGGGATTCAAGAAAATATCACCAAAGATATGTTGTTGAGGGAAAATGACTCAATTCTCCCTAACAATGGTGCCAAAATGTTATCGCACAATTTGTACTTGTCCAAATCCCAATACAAGTAGGTGAAATTGGTGTAACAATAAGATATCCCACCACCATCAACTCAGTGAGAAATCCCCACTTTTAGGGATGGATGGAGATCCAACCCAAGGGAGACATCCTTGGTGGCCTAAAGGCCCAGGTAAGCTAAGGATATGTTTAAGCTAATGTTATTTGATTGTATGTAGAAAATTACAAGGTTTTAGATGGTTGTAGCAATGTTTTGTAACAACAACAACAAAATTAGTTACTTTGGCTAAGCTAGGGTTAGTAAAATTTAGTAAAATCTTGAGAGAATGAAGTTTGAGTGTTTTTTTTATCAATCCTTCACAAGAGGAAAATGTCTTTTGGGCTTATGGAGTCAATTAAAACAACAACAATAACTTGGAGAAATAAATGATAATAATGGTCTAAGGATGGAGAGATAAAGTCTTAAGGTGTTTGCACTTCAAGGCCTCAAGTTCTAAGTCTCAATGATGAAATTTTAGCTAGAGTGAAAGCTCTTTTGGGCTCTAGTGAATTCCTCTTCTCCTTGAAAACTTAAAATATATATTTGAAACTAGTTCTATAACAAAACTTGTAAAGTGCTAGCACTTTAGGGCTTTAGAAGTCTATCTAGACAATATCTTCTTAGAAATTTGACAAGTGGAAAAAGACTAGAGAGAGAAAGAAGAACTTTATATCCCTCTCTTAGGGTTTAAGAGCAAGATATTTCATAATCTTAAACATCAACAAGTAAAAATATACCACGACATTTATAGCATAAAGAAATTGCATATTTTTTACTTACTTCACCAAGAATAATCAAGCACAAACCCTAGTTGAATACTTTCCACCACAAAAAATAACCAAGGACATCACAAAAGAGATTCTCCAAGAGGTGCACACTAGTTCAAAAGACCAATAGCCCAAGTGTAGCAAACATTTCAATCCTACTCTCTTATGAGAGGAAGAGTTATGTTGTAAAAATGAATTGAGCCTACCCATATTTATATGGAAAATCCTAGCCTCTTTAATCCAAAAGTTGTGTATTTTCATAAAATTGAGCCTACTTCTTAATTTTCTCATTTAAAATTACATAATCCTAATTTTACATAAAATAACCCTAAAAAGGGTGACGTCATCCCCTCTAGGGTGACGTTAGGCTCTAAGAAGGTGGCATTGAGGTTTCTTAGTGTAACTTTGGGCCTCCAAAGGCCAATAACCATGTCACATGTGCCAAAACATTATTCCATACCCTCCTTCCATATGACCTTCATCAAACCCTAGCCTTCTTCATGGTGATGTCATAGGCTAGGTGAGTGATTTCCAAGCCTTCAAAGGCCATATTCCAAGTGGGAGAAGGTGGGAGATCTCTGTCTAGGCCTGGAAGTGTTCCTCCAAAGTAAATGACCTCCTACACAATGGTGATCACTATCCTACCACATACATGGGCTCTCTGCATCCATCCTTGGGCTCCAAAGCCCCATGAAGGTCCGAAAAAGTCATATCCTCATGAATACATGTCCACTGGGAAAGGTCCTGCAAATAAAAATAGGTACTCCCTCCAAGGGTACATAAGTCACAAGAATCATGCCAAGTAAGACACATCTAATAATATAACCACCTGAACATGTGGATCAAGCCCCCCTTTTCAAACTAAACAAATGCTCAAATACTTTATACAATTTGTCAAATTTATGTGTGGGAGGGGTGTCAAGGCATCCTATTGGGCTAGTCAATCCCAAATTCAAAGGTGTTTCCCAAGGGAAACCTATCTAAGCCATGTGTGAGTATGAGGTGGAGTAGGGAAAAACCTCTGGGCAAGGGGTTCATGACATACAAGGGTTTATATTGTCTCATTTATGGGTGCCTTTGTAGAGGGTGTGTTGCACCTTTGTTTTCAATGCAACCTTTTTCTGACATATAATTGATTACAATATGATTTATGTATATGGATTATTGACACTATTTTTGTTAGTGGATGCAAGTTCAACGATGCTTGATAATCCAACTCACATAAGGAGTAAAGGGTCCATGCACAGAAACCAGAAATTTGAGGGAGAGGTGTGGCAATGTCCCTGTCACAGCCTACTAGTACTCACACTGTGGCTGAAACTTTAGGTTAACGATTACCTAGTTTGAGAGGTCCAGGATCTTGTGAGGGTGGATTGAGACAATAGCTCATGAATATTTATAAGGGGTACACAATAAGGCAGAGTCCTCATTCCTTAGAATCCCTTAGTCTCTCAAAAGATTGACAGAATGGATTGTTGACTCCAAGGGTCGGACAAACTTCCAAAACCAGTCTAGGGCGAGTGGCACCCTTGGAGCATGTAGGTGCGTCTTGAAGGGCACGTCGCGTAATTAAAACTCGAATCAATAAATCTAGGTGGCCTAGAAAACATTGAAATGAGTATACCTTGTTGGAATAAAATAATTAATTAAACAATAAATAATTAATTATAAATCCTAGCAAAAGTCTAATCCTAAGTCCAAGACTATGTCCAAGTCTAAATTTAAATAAAGGACTAAATGAATAGTGACATAAGTTAAATGATTTGAAAACATAATCAAACTCGAGGAAGAAGATAAATAAAAATTTAAAAGAATAGATAAAATGCACATGTGTGCATGAAATTAATAAAATGGATTTTTAAAAATAGAAGAAATAATAATGTGCGAGAATAGGTGTACACATACAAGAGAATCTTGAGTCAACCTACCACTAGTCTAACAAGAAGAAGACTCCTAATCCAACTCTAACTAAGATCTAGGTAGGATACACTCATTAAATGAGAATAGGTTATTTTAATTGTATGAGATGGGAATGGTCGTCTTAGTTACCATTCACCAAGATCACTCTACCTACAAATTTCTCTTTTGATTTAATCCCCAACATTGATAATCAGACTCTCCTTCCAAAACTGTTAAGACACCTTAGTCATCATTGAGTAATGAAGGAATCGTTACTTAGAACATGATTTCTTACGATAAGTCGTGTCTCTAAATCAAAAACTTATGTTGTCATGTCTTTTTAGATATGATATATTACCACCGAAGGTAAACGACATCATTTATATATATTTATTGATACTAGATAAATGTTTTTTCTTAAGCCTAGAGTTGTACTAAAAACTCCATTGTGAAGATCTATTGAAAATTATGTTTTGATTATTAAATCCTTGCACTATAGTTGATAACTCTTTACTTAGTTTCAAGACTCTTTTTAATAGAATGATTTATGATTGAAGCTTGATCCAATGTTTAGGCTAACCGGTATAGCTCACATTCCAATTTGATTGTATGATGGATTGATTATTGGAATTTTTATAGGTTATTAATGTAACTTGTGGTACCTTTGTCTGATAGTGAAAATTTTATTTACTACTTATATTTTTAAAGGGAAAGAAAATTGTTAATTATTGAATATAAACTTTATGTGGTATTCTTAGGGAGCAAGTAATATGTCTAGATAGTGAGCAACAATTGATTGTATTCTTATAGAGAGGGTACATTTTGTCTAGAGGTTGAATAATTAAGGTTACATTTAAGGACGAAAATTGTTAAAGGTAATAATGATTAGATGATGGAATTAATAAAGAGGAGGCATATTATTTAAATATTAGATGATGGAATTCATAAAGAGAAGGCATGTTATCTAGATGATGAGTTATTATTGTTGTTTGTAATCTTTAAGGGAAGGAAACTTTTGTCTAGTAAAAAGATTTATTTGAATGTTTAATTTACGTTATGATCCAGTATCTTACTGTTACTTTAGTTCTAAGTCTAGAATTGATTTGGTTATGGAAATAGATATCTCCATGTTCTTGAGAACAATCTCCAGTCCTGAGACCTTAAATGGTCAAAATCAATCGGATGAATCCTAGACTTGAGCATTGATTATGTGTCTTGGAGGTCCTAACCTTGTAGGATAACTTGGGAAGATAGACACCTTTGTTATCATAAATTGATATAATTGATGTTTTAGTATCATAATGTTGTAGTTGATTCTTGCAGTGAAATGTTGTAGATGAGAATATATGTGTAATTATTAATGTATGTTGTCGCATGTTACTTGTTCTAACTTTTGATGTTTCAAAAAAACAAATTTACCACTATTGTTCTCACTTACATTGATGTAGTAATAGAGAGGTCGTTACATATGGTATCAGAGTGGGTTCAACCTACAACATTGGACCGTTACGCCTTCCATCGTGTTATCTAAATGATAAAGATGGATCGCTAATTAATTTGAATTTTCCCATTCAAGTAATCATGGTTAGAGTACACATGGGAAGTAAATGATGTGGTAATAAAGGAAGAAGTGTGACACCTCCGATAGTATCCACACCAGAGGGATCTAACCCTCAAGGAGATGAGAAAACGACTGAGCAGGAGTAGGTTGTTGTGGGAGATGTGGTAGGTATGATGAGATCCTTCCAGAGGATGTCAAAGGCGTTGATCAACCTCCTAGAGAGATATGAGGGTAGAGCATCTTTGCCCAATGAGGGTTCACAGCACGCTCCAGCTGGTAGTAGTAGTATACATAGAAAACTTGAGAAGTTGAAGTTTCCCAAGTTATGGGGTGCCACGAACAACTTAGCTGCTGAGGCATGGTTGGAGAACATGGAGATGTGATTTTCACTTCATGATTACACCTCCAACATGAAGATCTGCATGGAGGTGTTCCAAATGAAAGGGAGTGCTCTAATTTGGTGGAAGACACTCTGACGTCAACTAAACATGGTCATCAAAGACATGTCATGGGAGTTGTTCAAGGAATGATTCCGAGAGAGGTATTTGTATGAGGAATTCATTGAGCACCATCTTATTGAGTTCAACACCTTATGACAGGGTGGTCATATGGTGTTGGTGTATGAGGCCAGGTTCATGGAGCTACTTAGGTATGCTCCACATATAAACATGTATAAGTTGAAGGTCAACAAGTTTGTGTTTGGCCTTAACATCAATATTCGTTCAAAGGTGAGGATCCTAATGCCTCAGACATTGCACGATGTAGTTCAGAAGGCCCCAATAGCTGAAAAATAAATGAACAGTGGGGGTCAGGCCACGACTCCTTCTAGACCGACTGGACATACGACACTGGGAGCGTAGCAACATCAAACACCATCTAGAAATACTTCTGGGCAATGAGATACGCCAAAAGGACCTATGTTCTCAACACCGAGACGACAAAATCCTCAGCAGAGGACTCCTTACAGAGGACCAAATTAGAAACAACAACGTCATCTGTAGTAGCAACAACATTTTACGTATGTTCGGAAGAACAGACCAGGATCATAGACTACTAGGCCAACAACTTCTACTTCGGGGACCAAGAGCACTGGACCAAAGACTAGATGTTGGACATGTGGAGAGCCACATTACCAATGAGATTGTCCTATTGAGAAGGCCAGAGCGGTCGGATCATCAGGACCCACTACTGTTGGATATTTGGGCAAGACCCATAGGATACATGCAGTGGTGAACAACCACCAAGCCGAGCACCAATTCACTATGCTCGAGACGTCAGGTACAATTGTCGATCAAACCTTTAGTATTTTGATAGATCTAAAAGATACAAAGAACTTTATTTCTAGTGCAACACTAAAGAGAATTAAGGTAAAGGCGGTCGACCTGGATGAGTTCAGATACGTAGAAATGGCATTGGGTGCCAAACAAAAGGTTGGTGGAAAGGTTACGGACTGTAGCATTAACTTGGGAGATTTTGTAATGAAGGTATATATCTACGTCATGATATTAGGATCTTATGACAAAGTGATAGGCATCGACTGGTTAGAATCGCATGATGTGATACTTAACTGTAAGACAAAATTGTTAAGTTTGACAGATGATTTGGGGCAGAATAAAGTAATTGTAGGAAGAAACCAGGGAGCGTTCTTAAGGTTTATTTATTCCTTATAGCTAAAAAAGAGTATGTGCAAGGGATGCAAGCTTTATGCAATCTTAGAGATAATTGAAAAGGGTGAGGTAAAAGGATTAGAAAACCTTCCTATAGTACAAAATTTTGCAGATGTATTTCCAGAAGAGTTGTCATGTTTACCACCCGAGAGAGAGTTGGAGTTTACAATAGACTTGAAACCTAGAACAAAACCTATTGCAAGAAATCCATACCGGATGTCGACACCAGAATTACAGGAGTTGAAAATGAAATTGAAGGAATTGTTGGGAGCCCGTTATTTTTGTGAGAAAGAAGGATGGATTGTGGAGACTTTGTATTGACTATCATCGATTGAACAAGCGACAATCAAGAAATAGTATATGTTTCCAAGAATAAATATTTATTTGATCATATGAAAGGAGAAACGGTGTTTTCGAATATTGACAAGAGATCGGGATATCATCAATTACGGATCAAAGAGGAAGATATCCCTAAGACCACATTTAAGACCAAATTCAGACACTATGATTTCATCGTTTTACTATTTGGATTGGCGAACGCCCGGGGGTAGTCATGAGTTTGATGAATGGAGTGTTCTGCGAATACTTGGACAAATTTTTTCAATTATTTATTGATCACATACTGATTTATTCTCATACGAAAGAAGAGCATGAAGAACACTTGAGATTGGTTATACAGTGTCTAAGAGAGAAAAAATTGTACGGGAAGCTATCGAAATGTTCATTTTACCAATCGAAGATTCATTATTTGGGACATATCATATCTGGTGAAGGTATCATTTTAGATCCAAAAAAAAGTAGAGGATATTATGGAATGGCCAACACAAAAAAACGTACAAGAAGTACGTAGCTTTATGGGTTTAGCAGGATATTATCGATGGTTCGTCGAAGGTTTTTCGAAGATAGGAAATCCGATTACGAAATTGCAAAAGAAAAACAAGAAGTTTGTTTGGACTAAGAAATGCATGAAAGCATTTCAATAGCTCAAAGAGTTGCTAACAACAGCACTGATACTGAAGGCCCCTGACATGGCCAAATAATTCTTGGTATGCACGAACACATCCAAGAAGGGTTAAGAAGAGTTTTGATGCAAGACGATCGAGTGATTGCTTACATTTCAAGGAAATTGAGAAAGCATGAAGAGAACTATGAAATGCATGACTTGGAGTTATTAGAAATTATATATACCTTGAGAGTTTGGAGACATTGTCTGATTGGACGAAAATTTGAATTAAAGAATGATCACTGTGGATTGCAGCATATATTTACACATAGTGACTTGAACGTGCGACAGAGGTGTTGGTTAGAATTACTTAGCGAATACGACTTTGAGATTGCTTACATTAAAGGAATGATGAATAGAGTGGCAGATGTGTTGAGTCGGAGACCACGCATATTCTTGGTAATACCTCTTAAGATGAATCTTCGAGAAAAGACTCTAGCTCTACAGTTTGGCGATGAATGGTACAAAGAAGTTAAGGATAATATTGGACAAAATACCATGTTGGTATCGAAGTATGAAGGTTTTTCATTAGACAAGGATGGTTTGTTGATATTTAACGACAAAATTTATGTACAAACTAATGACGAATTAAGAAGTTTGATCTTGAGTGAAGTGCATTGATCAGTTTACATGGCTCATCCTGGAGTCATGAATATGAAGGTATACCTTAAGCCTTTATTCTTCTATAAAGGAATGAAAGTGGACATAGTTAGTTACATGGCGAGATGTCTAGAGTGTCAGCAAGTGAAGGTTGAACATAGACATCCAGTAGGATTGTTATAGCCACATGATATTCTTGAATCGAAATGGCCGGTCATTTCGATGGATTTTATCGTTGGATTTCCATTGATGGAAAGGAGACATGATTCAATTTTTTTGGTAGTTGACACTCTAATGAAGAGTGCACACTTTATTCCAGTGCATACGATGTATCAGGCGACAGAGATAGCTAGAGTATTTGTCAACGATATTGTGAGATTACATAGTATACCAAGAATGATCATATCTGATCAAGGATCAATGTTTACAGGTCGATTTTGGGCCAGTTTCCAAGAGGCCTTGGGAACGCAGTTGAATTTTAGTACAACATATCATCCTGAGAAAAATGAAAAAATAGAGAGAACGAACCAGATTTTTTAGGATATGTTGCGTATGTATGTAATGGATCAAAAACAATGTTGGGAATAATTCTTACCATTCGTAGAGTTTTCATACAACAATAGTTACCACAATATGATTAAGATGGAACCATTTGATTTTCTTTACAGGCGACTATGTCGAACCCCATTGAGTTGGGATCAACTTGAGGATAGGGTCCTGGTAGGACTGGAAGTGATGCAAGAAATGGAAGAACAGATGCAAATGATAAGACAAAGGATTAAAGAAGTGCAGAATCAGTAGAAGAGTTATGTTGATGCACATCGCATTGACCACAATTATGAATTTGGTGGCAGAGTTTTATTGTGGGTAAAACCGCACAAGAGTTTGATCAAGTTTGGAAAAGGTGATAAACTCTCTCCTAGGTTTTTGGGACCTTTCGAGCTTGTGGAAAATAAAGGAGCCATGGATTATCGACTATCCTTGCCTGATTCTTTGAGGAGTATGCATGATGTTTTTCATGTATCTGTTTTGCGACATTATGTTCCTGATCCGTCACATATGATTGACATGAGTTCTTTGCAGGTGTTGGACGAGGGTTCTCTCATGGTGGATCCAATCCACATTTTGGAACATCACATTCAACATATACGACATTGAATAGTTGATTAGGTCAATGTCCAGTGGGACAACTATAGTCCACACTCAACTACCTAGGAGGATGCATATGAGATGTGTCAATAGTTTCCTTACTTGTTTGATAGATTAGATACATAGATCTATTACAGTTACATTTATTTACTTGCATTTATATATTGTACAAACTTCAGGATGAAGTTTAAAACAAGAGGGGTTGTATGTAACATCCCTCTCTACGGATAACACTTTTATTGACATATTCTTTGAGGACATTTGTGTGTAAGTGATCCAGTTATGGCATATTATGATTTCATTTCGATTATGGTTTATGTATGATGATGATGATTTATTGTGACTTATTGTTAAATTGATGTATATGTATCGACATATGCTATTGATGAGTTTCCTGAGTGTGCAGGGCACATGAAATATTATGGATGTTGATGGCATCAATGGACTTCCTTGGACTCCAGATTAAGTCAAGGAGTGGATTGTATTTTGTTTGAGTATTTCATTTTATTCACTTCTAACATATGATTGATTACAATATGATTTATGTATATGGATTATTGACACTATTTTTGTTCGTGGATGTAGGATTGACGATACTTGCTAATCCGACTCACATAAGGAGTAAAGGGTTCATGCACAGAAACTAGACTAATACATGTTTAGATGCATAGTGAATCTCTTTCATCTAAAAAGACGATTCCTTGGTTGCTTGGGGAAAAACATTTTTTTTCTTATTTTCAAGATATCATGGAGAACGATATTATGGAAAACAATTTGTATGAATGGACATAAAGGAATTATTGCATCATTTTGAAAGTGTTTGAATATGTAATGAAGTCTCATTTGTAAAAAAAAATTGATTCCTTATTTGTTTGGGAAAAACATTTTCTTCTTATCTTCAAGAGATTATGAAAAACAATATTATGGAGGATAGTTGGCATGGGTGGATTTAAAGTAATTATTTCAACTTTTCAAAAGATGGACCCTACATTATACTTATAATAATTGATCACATTAGACTAAAAGTTATGCTTGGAATTTATTTTATAATTAAAGGAATTATTGATTTTTATTTTGAAGATCATTTATTTTACCATGGTGGAGAGATATAAGGTGATTAATCTCTTCCTTAAAATTTAATTTTAGTGAGGCAAGTTAGTGATATTGTAAGAGATAATTTATAGTGCCATACTTATTAAGTGGGTGATGTAAAGTAACTAATTTCTTCCATTGAAGCAAATTAAGATTGAATTTGAGTTTGTAAAATTACTTAGTACTTACAATGGAAAAAATACTAACAACAATAGGTACTTTAAGAAAGAAAAATAATCTCAATCTCTCATGATAAGATAAAGGGTTTTCTAGCTCCAATCGTTAGTTCAATCATTTGAACCATATTCCTAAGGCATTTTGCCAATGGTGAGACCACAAATCACATATATTCATGGGAAGAGGGGGGAGTTCGTAAGCTTCTCCTTGGAAAAAAACATATTGAAGTTTTACAATATTAATAAAAAATTGTTTATATTTACACCATAAGGCATTCTATTGTGAGGAAACATGAGTAGATGAGAGTTGGAAGGATCTCCACCATACATCCCTCAATATCTCCTCTGTCCATATACTTTACATCATAGTCTTTCTTGGATATTAGGCCTCACATTGGATTTGTAAATCCGTTACTCATCTTTCTCATGTTTGTTGTCCATTTGTCACAGGTGTATCCAATCTTGGCCACATCAGGCTCTCTTTATTTGACAAGTACATCTTAGTGTGCAACTACCCATCCTCAACTTAATCCTCTTATTGTGCCTGGGCCTCTAACAAGTTTGATTCAAAATTGTTTCACCTTTGTTCATCATGTCATTTGGATGTCCATTATCCACAATTTTATTATTTTATTTAGCCTATGGAATTTTTATTACTCACTCATCATGTTTTTCATTTAAGCTCATGGATCATGTTTATTCGTTGAATATTTTATGTCAAAATTAAATATATTCTTCCACTAGTCTTCATCAAATCCTATTAAAAGACACTACAACTAATAGAGTACCTTTCCACTAGGGGAAAATTGCTCAAAATGGCAATTTATTAAAGATTCTTTGGACACCTATGGAAAAGAAACGGGAAAAAAAAATATGAAAATGACCAAATTTCCTCTAGGGGTATGAGCTTTGGGAATTGCAGTGAACAATATGTTTAGTAGGAGACAAAAAATTGTGTAACAAACATCTATTTAAATTCTAGATTAGAGATCAGTATTGGGTCCCTTGTATCCATGGCAGTACCTCTCATACATTGTATGTTGTAGGCATACTTACACTTGAAACAATTTCATCCTAAGAATGTTTCGATACATGTTTCATTGTCAATAAGATACTCTAAATAAGTTGTCCCCACTACAGTTGCGAGCTACATATGTTTAATGGGGAAATTTTGAATTTCGTAGTTGCAATTTTGAATTGAAAATGAAATAAGGAAAAGAAAGTATTTGAATCCAAACAAAATCCAAAAATTTGAAACTTCAGACTCCTTGACTTCCAAATGCTCTGCAATACCTGTTTTATAAAATTTGGGAGAGACGTAATGACCATTGATTGAATCACTAAGATTATTATTAGATGGTTCCTAGTACAATATTCGATAAATATTTCCATTCTTCCTTCAACTATCAATGTATCTACTCATTGATTTATTCAAATCCACATATATAGATTACATTTCAACGCATCACATTTTTTTACAACGTCCCTTTTCATTATCAAGGGAAGTTGCTAGTAATAAAACTTTTATTTGTTACATTTAAGTTGGTGTCATCTTGGTAGTTGTTCTTAGTGAAAAGAACAAAAAAGTTTTAAGGAGAAAAGAAAGAAATGTCAACATCATTTAACAAAATTCTTCTTCTATCAACTAAATCTTTTAATAGTGGAGAGTGCATTGTTGGTTTGGTTGAGAACTATGAAGGTGGCATATTTTCTATTTTTTGTGTGGACAAGATAGTTCGTATGCAAGTGTTAAGCTCAATTCAAATCAAGTCAATAAAGAAGAAGCATATTTCTTGGCATATGGACTGATTTATAGGTATAATGGTTATGGCGCTCAGCAAAAAAATATTAGAAGTTAGATAGAAAGGGCTTGGTAATCTTTCCTACAGATAATGTGTGCTTATCCATTCAATTGCAAGAAGTTTCATTCATTTTAGAGTTCGTTATCAACCTGAACCAAAAAATATTATCGGTAGATAACCCTAAATGATGCAAAGCACCCTTTATGAAACCATGGTACTTTGGTTTCAACCTCCCTATCAAATATCTTGATCTCGATAAAGAAAGATTTCATACATATTGGTTGTCCACCATTGTAAAGATCTGTCGGAATAATATTTTTTTCTTCCATTAAAATCGTGAAGGACAACCACTTATTAGATATATATTTTTTGTAAAGATTTCTTGGGATAATATTTTGGTTGACCACCATATAAAATCGTGAAGGACCACCACTTATTATATATTTTTCTGTAAAGATCTCTCGGGATAATATTTTGGTTGTCTAACATTAAAATCATGATGGACCACCACTTATCATATATTTTTCTATAAAGATCTGTCTGAATAATATTTTTGTCCGCCACTAAAATTGTGAAGGACCACCACTTATTATACGTTTTTCTATAAAGATCTATGGGAATAATTATTTTTCGAAAACTCTGGACTAATAATAATATTTAGTAGGAGAAAAAAGTCAGTAGATAGAGAATAAAGAAGCGTAGGACACCTATTTGGCATCTTCACTTTTAAAGGTGTGAACCCAAAGAGTCACTTCACCGTATATCGGGCACATGGTGTTGTCGGTTGTTAAGTGACAACTCATGAGCAACGTGACATCATTTGTCGGTTGTTAAGTGGAAACGCATGAGCAACGTGACATCGCAACACTAGTGGTATTGCTTGTTTGGTTTTTTCCATTTCTCTGATCCAACTCTTTGTGTTCAGTTTCCCTGATCCAACTCCCTTTCTGTGCTTTAGTCTTAGTTTCCACCAATCGATCTCCGCACCTACCTGCTCGCTCACCATTTGTTACAGTATTATCATTTTATCATCCAAATTCCAATGGAAAAGCCCATGTTCGATCAACATGATACATTTGCTTCTGTTGCTACTTCTTCCTCCTCCTCCTCCTTTGCGTCGATTTCTTATGCTCCCTACGATGTGTTTATCAACCATTGGGGCCCTACCATCAAAAAAACCTTTGCTATATTTTTCTACCGTGACCTTTAATCCAAGGGATAAAATACAATCTCCACTTGAAATTTGGAAGTCATATGAGTTATTAAATACAATCTCCACAATTTTAATCACTTGAAATTTGGAGGTCATATGAGTTTTAAGTGTGCATTTTATACTAAGATGGTTTTATTCTCTATTTTACAAAAAAAGGTAGAAGTCCTTATTCATTTGAAAATGCGTTCGGATGATATAAAATATAGATTTAGAATGTTATTAAATTGACCCCAAAACTTAGATCACTAAATTTAGTTATATAGAAGTACGGGCATGCATTTCGATTGGGTCACTTTCTACTATTTTGGTCTCTCAATTTACAAGGAGGATTTTTTCTCTTTTACACATCAACTACTTTTATGTTTGAAAATGAAAATCTAACTACTTAGACATGTGTAAAATTATCTAAGACACCCTCAACAACTTGAATCACTCAAATTGAAGGTGTGTTAAGACCTGGGAGTGCATTTTTGTGAAGCCTGACTTGATTTTTTTTTTGTAAGTAAGAGATTTGTATTAAAATGACCTTGCACAATAAAAAATATACAACTGTCGACTTAAAAAAGTAATGAGGTGGTTGCATTGCCCAAGTGGGAAACCAATGCAACCATCTGTCAATCCATAACAATGTTTAAAAACTAAGTGCCTATCACAATCTATATCCAAATATCTATGCCTGGAGCTATGCATGTAAACAATTAAGCCATGCAGGGCTGAATCAAAAGAGGATAACTAGAATGACATTGGCAAAAAATTGACCATGAACCTAAGAAACTAGTCATCACATTGAGCCTGGGGCCGATTGGGGCAGTTGTCCGCCATCGTTTTTCATTGGCTCCAAATTCGGGCCAATATCGCTGGAGTTGGAGTCTTGTGAAGGAGAGCAGATAAAAATGCCTCAAGGCACTCCTCTCATCGTTCCCGCAGCTTGAATCTGAACAACAAATCCACCAAGTTGCGTCAAACCTCAAAGACAAGGTCCTAAATAATTGCAATTGTGCTCTGAATCCCCAAGTGTTCATCGTAGAGTGCACAAAAAGGTAGAGGAGGTGAAGGTGAGGGTGGAGAGGCAGGAGATTCATGGGAGGAGGCAGAATGACTAGGTGGAGCAGTCGGAGGGGTGACCGGGTGGGAAGGGGGCAGCTGATTTGAAGGCTCGTCCTCATTGAGTTCGGGTGAAAAACCAAGCGAATTTCCTAGATTGTCATACCATTCGACCCTGCAAGCCCCAGGAGAGGAAAGAGGAGGAATTTCCAT
Organism: Picea engelmannii; assembly: GCA_009831015.1. NCBI lineage: Eukaryota > Viridiplantae > Streptophyta > Pinopsida > Pinales > Pinaceae > Picea > Picea engelmannii. The sequence goes on along the minus strand of ML782227.1, from coordinate 494,262 downwards.
GGTGGAAGAGTGAGCAAAGGAGGGTTGCAGGTCGGGTTTATGGCGGCGACCACTCCTATAAGTATTATACCATTCCGGCCCTCGCTTCGATTTGCCTCTTTTCCTCAGCATCAGGAGGATGATGAGGAGAGCAGGGGAAAGAAAATGCAAGGAAGCAAGAGGGACGAAATGGACAGGGTACTACGAAATAGGGTTGAAGATCAGTAGAGTAGAAGCCAAAAGATGAAAATGGACGGGATAACCTAACGCCAAGAGAAATAGTCGGAGGCGCCTTCTCGCTTGACGAGACTTGCTGGAGTTCCATCCTGTTGGTGCAATTATTTGCATAATATATTACCAAACATAAATTATCAACCAGGATTCGTAATCAGTAGAGTTGATGCACTATATGTGCCGATAATAGATAGGTTCCTATGTCTGATGAGTATAGCATAAAGAAGAAACAATCAATACCAATACTTTGTTTTCACACTTCAAAGATAACACTCTTCACACAATTCAGAAATTAGAAAGAAAACTCATAAACAAACATATGATCTAAAGTTCTTGCTTAGGTGATGGACCTGTTCATTGATGGCTCATGAAAGGAAAATATGAACCTTGATTCTATCTCCTAGAGCAACTAAACTAAAATCAATCAGCACTCTGTTTTGCAATCCTTAATCTATGTTTTACACACTGTGAAAAAATTAAAGAACAAAATTCAAATAAAAGACTCTAGCTAACATGCACTCCAAAGGCTCTCTTACAAGAAACAAGATCATCCATTTACTAGCTCATGAAGGTGAAAGATGGATTCTAATCTTATTTCTGTAGTCACTCACTTCAATATCAACTTGCAAGTTGTCTAATTCTGCACACTCTTCAAATTAGAAAAGGAATTTTAATGCAACCTCACAATTATGAAAAGTTACTTTATTTCTACACAAGAAACAAGGATTTTAAATGAGATCTTCCATGTATTGGCTCATGTAATGCCAAATATGGACTCTCCAATTGTTCCTGTACTGCCAAACTTTGCAAGATAGAAGATGGGATTAGAAGGGCACAATTCATAAATAAATGATCACACACAGAAATCATAAATGTTCACACACAAAAATTATAAATGATTATAAAGCTACCACTAGATTATTGTTCACAACTTTTGATGCATCCACACTTATATTATTTTGTAACTTACAACTTATTTACATAAAACATTTCTACTCACAACTGATATGTACAAAATCACTCTACAGACATACTTATAGAAATTAGATCCACGTTGCAATTACAATAAGCTTGCCAAGTTGGATCAGTGGGCCCTTGCCGATGCCAACGAGCAACTTAGAGGGAACTCACAGAATAGTAAACTTTAAATAACACCTGGAATCAATGACCTTAATCTCATATTAATTCTTCAACAAATTTACAAAGATAATATGTTCAGAAATCCAATCTGCAACATAACAATTCCTCTCCTTTTTGGCTTAGCCATCACTCAATTTATATGATTTTTACATTATAAATTTGGATCTAGATAATCCAATCCAAATCAAAACAATTTTCCATCGATGGAGGTCGAGTAAAACCACTATCTAATCAAGGAAATGTTGTTCCCACAAATCTGGGCATGATCTTAGAAATTCTGGAAAATTGGCAAAGATTGAGGATGGATCATTCCCCCTGAGTTGGAGGTCCACATGTGTGTGATATGGTGATTCTAGTACACATTTCTAAATGAAAACACGGCTCTGGACAAAACTCATGTCCCTAAATTTTGAGATCCATCGTCGTCGGCCTGAAAATCGAGGTGAAAATCGAGTACCAGAATGCTGGTACCAAAATCCTGTAGGTAGTTGTTTAGTACCGGAATACACACAGTCATAATCCTGAGTACTGGATTAGGTGCATGGGTAGTATCGGAATAGCGTAGAGTGTGCTAGTACCGTATCAAAACTTCCTAAGAGTCAAACAATTAGGATCATGCAAAATCAAAACATTTAATCAAATTAATTCAAGAAAAACTAAACAAATCATGCCTTAATCATAATTTACTCCTTATGCACATGAACAAGGTCATTGGGTATGTGTTTGGGAGGAAATAGTCAAGTATAGGATTATAGCATATGAAAAAAGGATCAGGTACAAGGTAATATAGGGCATTATATATGTCAAAACTGAGACTCAACACATCCCATCACCATTACTTTGTCTGTGTGAAGGAGATGGTGTAGGTACTTGGCCTAGTGAATAGACTATCACGAGTTAATTCCCCTCATTAAGTAGTCAGAGAGGTTGGGAAGGTGGCAAGGCACATGGATAGATTGTGCTAGGTGTACTCCGACCTGTCCCTTGGGCGCTATTCTCGCAGAAATCCTAACTTGCATTTTGAACAAAGGAAGAAATTACAGTTTAAAAGAAAAACATGTATTTCTTAAGTGTGAGTGTGCATTTTTAGATGTGGAGGCTCTGACGAGATTGAATTAGGGTGTTATGAAACAATAGAAAACCTTATCCTAATCATATATATAATCATATATTGAAAACAATGTCATCTACAACTGGCTCAACCTCTTCAACTTCTTAGTCTAACAGATCTACCTGCTCCCTATGTCCAATGCATCATAAGCATGACTATTAGTGTACAATGTCAATTGGAATTTATTTTTGAATTTATTTTCCACTCATCGGAAATATGACTCCAATGCTACACATCTAATCTCCAAGTGAAAAGGCCCACTCCTATCAATGATCCGACGATCGTTCCCACTTGCCCGTTGCACCGTTGATGGAATTTTTCTGCCATAGAGTTTCCACATCGATGGACATTGCCTGCCCTAGTGCCGCTACTTCGACATACTTATCATGCCATATTGTTGGAACACTAACAGATTGTTCCCTCCTCATCATCTCTCCTCCAATGGATTGTTCCATATGGATCGTCGCACCACCAATGGATGTGTCCTGCCATAAGGTCACAATTCTGATGGTGTGCACATCAACTTTTCGACAATATTTATGCACAATATCGTTGCACGGACAATGGATGTCATATGTATTATGACATCCGCTTGGCAGAAGAAACTTTCCTAGAAAATTCCACATGGCATCCTTTTGCGTCAAATACATGACGGTTATATGATCATCATTGTTACGATGAAAGTTTGGTGGATTAAATCTCTCCACAACTACCACGTGGAAATTTTCTATGTCACATGTATGACAGATGGATACGAGCATTGCTAGTGGGACAAAAAGGCTTTGACGAACATATGGAACCAGGTTCGTTAGAAGGTCAACATTGATTCATCAAAAATTGTGCCAAATGTAATAATGAGTGTCTATGTGATATTAGGTTGGAGATCCTGTATGTTGAAAGGTCAGTGAGCCTAGCAATGTAAATTGTAATCACACTCAAATATATTAATAAAATGCATCATTGTTGCAAACCAAGTCAGACAAGAGAATATGGGAGTCTAGGATTCCAAAAGAAGGAAAGGGGGCTAGGGATTAAGGAAAAAGGCTAAGTCAAGGGGGCTTAATACCAAGAATATAATAATGTATTCCTAAGTCCTAAGTCTTAAATTATAATTTTATCCTAATTTCTCAAGTGGGAGAACAGATTTCCAAGTGGTGGGTGAGTAGTTCTTTGGGTGCCACTTGTCAAAAAGAGAACATGCATATTTAAACTTGGATTTTAGTGGAAAAATCATTCATTCCATCATTCTTGGTCATTATTACCATTGCTTGTGGGGTGTGAGATGAGGAGCCATGGTAACCTTGTTACCTTGTGAATCTTATGAATCCTAGGTGGATTTGGGTGTATAATTCTCCTTGGGTTTCCTCAGGGAAGGTTGGATCCCTAGAGGGAGAATTGTTTGGAATAGGTTTCCCTATGTGTGAGGCTTGAAGGGTGCCTAGAGAATCCTGAGTGCAACTAGAGTTCCTACAACTATAGTGCTATAAGACTTCTTGGTTTCCCTATGTTGGATCTTTGGAAGGGGAGTGGGACAACCCAAGGGAACCCGATGCAGAGAAGAGGGTACACTTCCTTGAGTTGTGTGGGATGATGGGGAATGAGAGCCTAAAGGTTGGAACTACTATTGGAGTTGGTACCTTTCCCTAGACATTGTTGTGTTTACTGTTAGACCATAGTTGGCTTAGATAGCCTTTTCCCTAGTGGAGTCAAATCCCTATCTCAAGGGTGACTTTCTATTGAGAGTTCTAGAACAATAGTGTATATGGATGGGAGGAATGTTCTATGCTAGAACGATTTGGCGATTTCATAAAAAGATAAGAGTTAATTATGTTCTATGCTTTTTATGTTGCGCAATATGTATTTTATGTGCTTAATTATGCTATTGTTGTACACATTATATTTATCAATGTTATTATGTGATATGCATAAATTATGCATGGAAACTACATGCTGTTAGGACTGCATGAGTGTTCATATTCATGGAATAATATTACAGATGGGTATCAGAGCCCTATTGGGAATAATTAATAAATGATATCATAGTTTTAATGAGCGGGGAAAAAAGAATTTTGAAAATTTGTATTGATAGAAGTTGGATTTTGTGACATATGCCCAAAAGTGAGTCTAGGGTGTGTTACATCAAGAGACCCATTGCTATATCCATGCACTCAATAACTTTCAAATCGTGATTTCTAATGGAGGTTCCATGAAATGTGGGGGTCATTGTGAAAATGTGCACCTACAAATTGGTGATTATTCTTTGAAATCCCACATGTTTTCGATTGACATGGGGGGTTGCAACATTATCCTAGGTATTGAATGGTTACACACTCTAGGATCCATCACCATAGATTTCAAATAATTATGCATGATATTCCAACAGGATGGGCATCACTACAAGTTCCAAGTCCTCAAAATAGGTTCCCCTAAGATTGTCAATTCACACCAAATGGAAAAAATCCTAAAATAAGGTCATTCTATCATCATTTCCCACTTCCGTGCCATTCAAGTCAGTAAGACTCCATCCCCAACCATTCATCCAGACATGCAACTTATCCTTTCCAAAAACCACTCGCTTTTTGAAAACCCCAAAGGCCTCCCACCTTCCCATGGTCCCCATGATCATTCCATCCCACTTATACTTGGTAGTCTTCCAACAATGTCTAATGTTATCACCACCCATTCGCTTAGAAAAATGAAATTGAAAAAGTTGTTCAAGAATTGTTAGTTGTGGGTGTCATCCACCCTAGTACCAACCCATATTCATCTCCTATGGTTATGGTACTAAAAAAATAAGGTACTTGGCACATGTGCCTTTATTTTTAGTCTCTCAACAAAATTACCACCAAAGATAAATTTCTCAATCATATCATTGATGACCTTTTGGATGAACTGAAGGGTTCTCAATTAATGACCAAACTCGATTTTTTTTATGGCTATCACTAGATTCATCTGAAGGAGGATAATATTCCCAAGACTGTGTTTCATACTTATGAATTCCATTATGAGTTCTTGGCCATGTCCTTTGGCCTATGTAATGCACCCTCCACTTTCCAAAGTCTCATGAATCACATCTTCCAACCCTTTATCCATCATTTTTTCCTTGTATTCTTTGATGACATCCTCATTTACAGTAAAACTTAGCAAGCCCATATTGCCCATGTGGACCAGGTCTTACACCTACTTTCGTAGCATCAACTCTTTCTCAAAAGGTCCAAATGTTCCTTTGGGGCCTACGAAGTCGAATATTTGGGCCATATTGTTGGTAAGGAGGGTGTCTGAGTAGATCCCATGAAAATCAAAGCTATGAAGTATTGACCCCACCCTAAGAATCTTAAAAGTTTGTCCAAAATTATGGAAAAATTGCAACTACGCTCACTGCCCTTCTTAATAAAAATGCTTTTAGTTGGAATGTGATCATCGATAAAGCCTTATGAGATTTGGAAGAGGTTATGTGTACAAGTCTAGTATTGTCTCTGCTTGACTTCACAAAGAGTCTTTTTGTGGAGTGTGACACCTCAAGGAAAGAGATTGGTGTAGTTCACATGAAAGAAGGCAAACCCTTGGTATTTACTAGTAAAAAATGTTTTGAGCGGCACTTGGGAAAATCCACATATGAGAAGGAAATGTTGGCTATTTTGCATGAGATGAATATATGACGTCCTTAATTTCTTAGGAAACGCTTCCAAATTAAAATTGATAATCGTAGCCTCAAATATTTTTTGGAATAGTGGATTTCATTCCCCAAGCAACAAAAGTGGCTGACCAAAATGTTTGTCTATGATTATGAGATCATCTACAATAATAGAAAAGAGAATGTGGTAGTTGATGCAATTTCCAAGAAATATGAAGAAGAATGGTTCCTCTTTTCACTATCCTTCATTGTAGTTGATTGATTGAGGGAAGGTCGCCATGAATGGTTCCAAGATCCTAAAATTTCTAGCCTGATCCAAAAACCGCAACAAGATATTAATGCATCTCCAAGTTACACTTGGAAAAATGAGGAGCTCTTCTATAAAGGCCACCTATATTTAAGAAAATATTCCTACTTTAAATCCATGGTGGTCTCTGAACTCCATGCCTTTCCAACAACAAGACATTTTGAATTTTGTAAAACCTATGAACGGATCAAAAATTCTTTTTTTGGGAAGGCATGAAGCAGGACATACACACTTTTATGGCAAAATTTGATACTTTCCAATGAAACAAGAAAGAAAAAATGAAATATCTAGGAGCACTAAAACCTCTCCCTATCCCACCTACTATATGGATAGATATAGCTATGGATTTCATCATTAGATTACCCAAATATGGAAATAAATCAGTCATCATGGTTGTGGTTGATCAACTTTCTAAATATGCTCATTTATGTGCCCTCCAACACCCATTTAAATCTTCCACAATGGCTTAAGTTTTCATGGAAAATATCTTCAAACTACATGGAATTCCACAATCTATTGTCTCAGACCGTGATCTAACTTTCACAAGTAACTTCTGGAAAGAATTGTTCAAGCTCCCAAGGCACCTTATTACATCTCAGAATTTCCTATCATCCCTATACTGATGGTCAAAACGAAGTTGTCAAAAAGTTCTTGGAATCCCATTTGCAGTGCTTTACATCTAAATAGTAATATCAATGGGTTCAATGGTTTCCTCTTGATGAATGATGGTACAATACAACTTACCATGGTTCCATTTGCATGACTCCCTTTGAGGTGGTCTATGGTCAAAATCCCCCCTCTATATTATCTTACCTTCCTGGTGTCTCCAAAGTCTAGGAGGTGGACAAATCCCTCATAGTTCATGCTTACATTATACACATTCTCAAAGACAATTTGGTCATGGATCAAAATCGAATGAAGCAAAAATATGATCAATTTCATTCCAAATGCCATTTTGCTAAAGGGGATCAAATGTTTCTTCATCTACAACCATATAAGAAAACTTCCCTCAAATAAAACCACTTCTAGAAGTTTTCTCTAAAGTTGTATACCCCATATACAATCATCAAGCACATTAGGTTGATGGCTTACAAATTATCCCTTCCCAGTCACTCTAAGCTCCATCCAATTTTTCGTGTCTCCTGCTTAAATAAAGTGATTGGATTCAAGTTCTATATTCAAGCTAGTCTCCCTGAATTGGATGAAGAAGGTTCAATTTGGTTGTATCCACAAGCCATCTTGTGCCAATGCAAGTGTCATCTCCATCAATGTACCATTCATGAAGTTTTAATACAGTGTAAGGATACACAACTCGAGGATGCCACATGGGATCCAGCCACCATTCTGCAACAATTCTCACATATCTAGCCTTTATAACAAGGTTTCTATTTAAAGGGGGGGGATGTTAGGTTCCTAACCTCCCTAACCCCTCAAGTATATAGAATACTATGAATTTCTATTTAATAAGGGTCATCATTAGTAAATAAGGCCTATGTAATAATGTGAATAGAACTATTGTGGGAAGACTTACTAGAAATTTCCACCTCTAGAAAGTTCCTCCTCTAGAATGTTCTTAAGAAGATAGCAATAGTATATATAGAGCTAGAAAGAATTGCAAAACTTGTCTTTTTGAATCATTTGTAATTTTATCTCTACTTTAGTGGAGGTTTCCTCTTCGAAGAGGCAAGTGAATAGTTCTTTCGATTAATAAAGATATCATATTTTGAACAATATTCCCATTTGGTACCTTACATGTAAACGTTGGATCTCATCTTCATGGTTGTAAGATCTTTGGGCATCATCCATATCTCTAGTTCTCATATAGGAACTGAATATGTTTTTCATGTACTTCTAATTCTGCAAAAATGTGCATGCAACAGTTATTATTAGAATTATGTATATTGTAAAATTGTCATTAATTAAGCTACAGTCCCTTCTTTTCCTTGAATTTTTAAAGAACACTGATAAACTAATCAAAATTCCGAGCTTTTAAATATATTCCTCTCTGACTTATCTTTCTGATGGTTGTACTTATGTCTCAATTTGATTTCTAAGATGAAAGTTATGGCTCTCTAAAATCAATAATGTTATCCCTTTTCCACTTGTTTCACTAGTACCCATGATTTCAAGTGCTAACTCCTACCTCTTGTAGATGAAATTCTGGAGAGAACAACACATTTTTTATACTGGGAACTAATAGTATTGCAGATTGTGAATACACAACAACTCTATGATTTAAGATTTACTACTCCATCTAACTACTGCATCAATCTAGATTTTGTAACTTTGTCCTTTTGCATTTCCTCCGAACTTGGAATATTAGCAGAAAATGGTTATCTCCCAAATGGAGAAAAACGGGAAAACACTTCCTTAATACAAAGTTATCTGGATTGATGAGTAGGTAAAATTTCAACTAAATAAAACTTTCTGAATTGGTGATTTGGGGTCCCTTTTCCTCCGAAGAATTCAAAAATCCCCAAAAAGTGCCAAGGAATAGTAGATTTTTCCATGTTATGACATCTCCACTCCAAACCCTTTTGAATTTTTCTAGAAGACCAACTTAGTATCTCCAAGCCTTATTTTTGGATTCGCTATAAAAATTTTACCTCTATCTGGGCCCCATTTACTGAGCACGACCTAGGTATTTAAAAACCACTATTTTGAATTTTATGGAAAATAGAAGAAGAACTGTATAAAGACCCTCACTAGAACATTTGTAGCCTTTGTCACTGTAGACATACCCTTTAAATTCATCTGATTTTGAGTTTTTCTACTCGTGTTATGGCCAAAACAAGTTTTTGACTCTTGATGATTTTTGTAAACTTGTTTATTTTCTCATTCCCTTTCTCCTCTTCTCTTCTTAATGTCTCCTTCTCTTCTATATTTCTCTTTTTCTCTCCTCTCTTTCTCCTATATCTGTGATATTTAAATTTCTTCCTCACTAACACTATCTCTCATATCAATGATTTCTTATCATTTCCTCTCGCCAACATGCTCTCCTTTACCGGTGAGTTGGGATCTTTTCCTCATGATGAAACACTCTTCTTTATTGGCAATACATGATATTTTATCTTATTCGACACACTCTTCTTTATCAGTGATGAAATATCTTTTCTCCTCGCCCACATGATCTTCTTTATCGACAACAAAATATATTTTATCCTCACCAACACACCCTTATTTATTAGTGATGAAAGATCATTTCTCATTGCCAACACATTCTTCTTTATCAGTGATGAAAGATATTTCCTCTCATCGACATGATCTTATTTATTTGCTATGAAAGATATTTTTTCCTTGCTGACATGCTCTTATTTATTGATGATGAAATATCTTTTCTCCTCGTTGACACACTCTTCTTTATCAGTGGAAAAAGATCTTTTCTCCTTGCCAACATGCTCTTCTTTATTAGTGATGAAGATATTTTATCCTCACCAACACACTCTTCTTTATCAGGGATGAAATATATTTTCTCCTCACTCCACACTCTTCTTTATCGGTGGAAAAAGATCTTTTCTCCTCGACAACATGCTCTATATCGACAAAAATTATCTTTTCAACACTCAGTTGTTTTTCCACGTTTTTTAGTGTAACAACCCAATTTGATTATTTATTTATCATAGTTGTTAATTTAAATTTAATTAATTATTAAAATAAATTCAATGAGTCTTTTTATTATTTTATTATTAAAAATGTAGGTGAAGTAATTAATGAGGGTATAAGGTTGTTGGGGAATTAATGAGGGGATAAGGTAGTTGGGGAATTGAATGAGGGAGAGGGATTCGAGAGAGGAGGATAAGGAAGAGGGGAGAGGAATTGGAGAGGGGTCTTTGGTTTTGGGAAAAATTGGGGAAGAGGAAGGCAAGGAAGAAATTATGAAAGAGAGGGGAAGAAGGAGGAAATTGGAAGACATAGATTGTTTTGGGGAAACTCTTATAGGGGCACTGTTGTTGTTGGGAACTTTGGGCTCAGGGTTTAGGAAACTGCAATGATTCCTGGAGCTAGGGAGATGGAGAGGTTGTTCCTAGTTGGTTGGGAGGTAAATATTTAGTTTGGGCATTTGGGAAGAACAAGAACAAATAAGTTAGGGTCTAAATCAACCAACCTATAGTTCGAGGTATGTATTTTTACTAGATGATCTATTTTTATTATGTTGTTATTGTTATGTTGTTTATTTACTAGTTTATTCCTTATAAGCATGAACTAAATTGCAGTCATTACAGTAGGAGATATTTATTTATTTATTTGTAGGCCCTGAAATAGAAGGCCTTACAAATGGTATTATAGCTCAGTTTCAAAACTAAAACCAAGGGATTGAACAACCACTTAGTTGTGCAAACCAGTTCCTAAGATAAAATGTAACCTACAACCTAAAAACCATTATTTACATGCCTTAAACCCTCAAGGATAACCCACAAATGACCCACTAAAGAAAACTACTCAAGAAATTGAAATCTGGATGAAGAGAGAGTATAGTAGGAAAATATATCTTGTAGCTTATGTAACTTGTTCCAGCCTCATGTTCCTTATTGCAAAGCTACCTGCAAACCTGTAAGAAACTTCACCTTCAAGAAAGACCATAGAAGTAGTCATCGGTGCATTATCTCTACAGTTACTATTTATAAAATCCAAGACCAGTCATTTATGTTGGACACAGAAATTGCAAGATGCACATATATGCATGTCCTTATGTATGGCAGTGAGTAGCAGGGGACAAGTTATGCCACCACTGACAAGGCTATATGAGAATCAGGTATTTTTAATTCACTTTCCATTTGTGTAATTTAAAATAATTCCAAGAATGAGGAATCCAAAACCCATGTTCACTCAATGCTTCAACCTCTGAGCCTGGCCCTGTCAATAATGAGTAATTATTACCTCAGAAGTAAGTACAAATTCCATATACAAGCATTACCAGCTATAGACTACTTTGCACTACTAAATTGTAAAATGAAAAAAAAATACATTGGTGATAAACCTTAAAATGGATGAGAACATGCCCATAATGTACTCCAATAATGCTATTCAGGATTGTAGATATTGAATTTCAAGTGTAGAAAGTAATCCATCATACAACTCTAAACCTAAGAGAATGTTGAAGAAATTATTATATGGACATCAACAGTGAGGAATAAAGGAAGAAAATTTTAGATAATTAATTTGTAAATACATACCTCAACATGCCTTCAGGTTCAAATGGTGCCCATCACCATGCAGGTGTGTCCTTGCGTAGTGGCCCTTCTCCTGGAGAGCTCTCTGTAGAATACTTTTACCTTCTCCATGCAGGATGGTGGTACACATGATTTATACCCCACACTTGTCTATCAACATATCCTACAACATTGCAAGGAGGACCAATTTCCAAGCCTACAACCAAGACTCGAGCATACACTATAATAATCGAGAGTCAAGTCATAAGGCAGCGCCAATATACAGGGCACCAAGGAAGGAGCCAAATTTCAAGTTACGAGAGTAGCGCCCACACAAGGGGCGACCCACAAGGAGGAATCCCACAAGGGGCGACCACTATTTCTGAGAAAGTATTTTATATTGCTCACCAAATGTAGGCACAATGTGATGTTCAAGAGGGTTTTCACCATTACATTAGTGGTGGCCTTTGGAAAAATGACCCTCTTTCTAGATTTCTCCATCACAGATGAGACGTGGCTCATGAATTTCGATGCTAATGGAGATTACTGAGCAACACATTTGGGGTTTCCTGCCATAGCTAGCAATGATCCCATGGTCGGACTCATTTTGGAATTGATAGAGCACCTGCACATGACGAGTAATCCAAAAAGAAATCCGAGGCTACAGCCTCGTTGGTATCTCTGGCCTAGGACAATGACCACAATGGAAATCTGATCATGCAAGAAGGAGAAATCAAGCCCTTTCTGAAGCTCATCAAGGAAGTTGGCACCGTAGAAGAGAAGAAATCCACTACCAAAGCCAAGGAGAAAAGAGGATGAGGCCGCTCATGTCGGCCATGGATGTTCCTTTAGGTGGTTGGCTAGAGAGCCATAGGCCACACTCAAACCTGCATAGAGGAGAGACCCTCAGTGAGAAAACAAAAAGAATGATGAGACAAATGAGCATGGGATGTGTGACCTAGGGTTTTGGAGTTAGTCTTATCGCGAGAAGGGCGAGGAGAGTGACATGTGGGCCTCATGCAAGGCCCTGCGCCCTCATTTTGATGATGCATGGTTTATTTTTTTATATATTTTTTTTATATAAAGTTGTTTCAAATCTTTTATTTTTTTTTATTTTTTATTTTTTTGTCTTTGTTTTCTTTTATTTAAAATATATCTAGTGGGATATTTATTTATTTAAATTTATTAAAATAGTTTAAAATTCTAGTGGGATATATTCTTTTATTATTAAAATAGTTTAAAATTCTAGCGGGATATATTATTTTATTTATAATTATAGTATTATATTAAAATTCTAATATTTTTTTGTCTGACTGGCGGAATCGACAATTCGCAGTTCTCATACTCACGTGACATGGGGTTGATTCTCATCTTCTACCTGTATAACCTCCAAGTGCATCCCCACGGCCCACAAGCATGGGGCATAGGTAAATCGGGGTGAGAATCGAACTTGAGACCTCCTTTTTACATTTCCTTCCATTTACATGGCACTTGCCAATCGGTCTACACCCCTGCGGGCAAAATTCTGATATTATTATAACTTAGACACCAATCAAATTATACACCAAATTCTATATATAATCTTATAATTTATGTAAAATTTTACACTAAATAATCTTACACATTGCAAATTTATACTTTAGGACATTACATGTATTGTACTGTGAAATGAGGTAATAATAGTTTAAAATTACATTATGCTAGTAGCGTATACATTATAAAATGTTGTTAGGATTAATACTAATATGTTGATTAACATTAGTATAGTATTAAGGGGATTAAAGTGGAACTTAGGTTAACATATTAATCTAGGTTATGGGGTTTTAATAATTAATATATATTGTGTTTAAAACACTTTAATTAGTTTTCAAATCTGTAAGGACTTAAGGAGGTAAGTAATAGTAATTGGTGAGTACCTCGCAGTGCTAGCATAGATGGAAAGGCAAGGGAGTTAGAAACTTACCTGAACAAAGTTACCAAACATAGAGGCTTTTGAGCCTGACCTTTAGCCACTCACCTTATAGGAATAATGTCTATTTACAAAGAAGTATAAGAAACTTACGCCTAACCCTATGTTTGAAAGTATAATTTTGAGCAAATATGGAATGCCTTAAAATATCCCCTAATAAGCATTTGGTTTGATGCAGATTCAATTATTCAATATGGTTAGGACTTAGGGAAATTGAGGCTGAGGGGCATCGTCGAAAGGACCACCAACGCTGGCACTACCACCACCATCGCCTAAATTAGCTCTAATTTTGTGCTCCTCAGAGGATATTAATGAGACATTAAATGGACGCTAGTCAACAGATGTTGAAGTAGAACCCCCACCATTTGGAGTGGTTAACCCTGAAGCGTCAAGGGACTCAGAGGGAGGGCATCCACCAGGGGAAATCACCAGAGAACTGCAGAAAATCAAACTCCCGGAGTCTATTGGGGGTCATGCAAGTGAACACACAGAGGCATGGTTGGAAGGAATGATGCGATGTTTCACCTTAAAGTGATCTTTCAGTTGAGGGACAGTTCCCTTAACTAGTGGGGTAACCTGGAAAGCCAGTTGCACCTTACCCCAGAAACTGTCTCATTGGAGACTTTTGAGGAAAGGTTCTGGAGGAAATATTTTCCTGCGTACTAGGAGGAACAATTGGTAGGAGCATTTCATGCTCTAATTCATGAAAATGGGATCATGGAAGAGTATGAGACCAGGTTCATGGAGTTAGTAAAATATGTCTCGTACATGTATACCAATCAACGACAAGCATAACATTTTGTGTACGGATTAAACCCTAAGATAAGGGCCATGGAACGGATGTGGAAATCATCGTCAGTAGCTGAAGCAGTTGAAAACACACATTACATGGAGGAGCATATGATCTTAAACAAGGTATGAGATCAACCATTCCACAACATCCTAGCTTCATGGGGAAGACCCCTAGGAATTTCTCTAGGGGAGGAAGCTCTAGGCCACCCCTTATGGAAATAGAGCCACTCCTAGAGCAGTTACAACATGTATTTCAATGGCAGTGAGTGCAGCATCCCACTCATCGCCAACGATGTAGGAAGGTCCATGACCTTCTCAGGGAGCAGCAAGTAGGGGCAGGGGTTCCACGGGAAGAAATTCATTTCAGAGACCATCATAGGGAAGTGTGCAGGTTCCATCTTGTCTTACTTGTTGGGGGTGTGGAGGACCCCATTACCAGCATGACTGTCTAGAGTCACAAGTAGGCTTTGTGCATAGACAAGGAAAGGCCCTAATAGGAAGAGCGAGTAATAGCCACCATATTTATGCAACGGTTAATAATCGTCAGGAAGAACATAAATCCACGGTGGTGGAGTTGTCAGGTATGCTAAATCATGTCAATGTTAAAATTTAATTTGATTCTGGTGCTACAGATAGTTTCCTTTCACCTTGTGCATTAGAAAAGTGTGGGTTGTCAGCTTACGAGCATGATGACTTTAAACAATTTGAGATGGCTTCGGGGGAAAAACAAGCAATAGGACCTAGCGTCTGTTAGCGATAAAAAAATGCACTGACATTTTTGAAAGAGTGATGCCTAATCTTGTAAGGAATATTTGATTAGCTTCCTAGGCTCCAAATGCATATTTGAAAGCACCATTGGAAATCTTAGGATTTGTAGATGCCGATCGACTATTTAAGCATGCAAAACGGACTCTCCATGATTGAGAAATTTGATTTTGAAAAAATCTGTGCTTTCACCAGTGCAGAAGGCAGAATTATAACTAATTAGCTGGTGAAAGCTCCGCCTTTCACCAGCTAAGGAGAGGATTTTTAGGTAAATTAGCTGGTGAAAGCCTGTCACGGCCAGAATAGCCGAATTTTTGCCCAGATCCGGATTTTTTGGGTTTGAATGGTTTGAAATCTTCTTCAATAAGCTGGTTATGAATTATCAAATCAAAATCTGAAGGCCATTCTTGGAGATGAAAGTCAAAAGGGAATTTTTTGACTAGATTTGGTCATTTTCAAGGGAAAAATGATAGGGATCAAATGACACATCACCCAATTCGAATTTTATCTTTGGAGGACCAAATCAAACATCCTTGGGAGGCTAAAACTGCACTTTATCAACAATCTACTATTTTTAGAGATCATTAAATAAGACCTTTCCTATTTTGTTTTGATTTTCCATTCTAGATCCATTTTTATAGGATCTCATCCTACACTTGTTGTATCTGTTTTGATTTGAATATTTTTAGTAAATCTGATCCATCTTTCAAGGATCTAGATTTCATCTTGTAAGGCTATAAAGCCAGAGACATTTGGAGTACTAGGGGGTTCAATTCTGGAGACACTTTTTGGCTTATATATTTTGTGCATTATTTTGCTATATGAATGACAGTTTTCTTTGGTCATTATATATCAATCTGTCCACATTTTCCACTATTCTGTATTTAGTTCTATTCAGCTCAGTTGTTCAGAACTGTCATCTTCTTATATAACTCATGAATATGAATTAGATCTTCTTACATTCTTGTATGACCCTGCAGATTTTTACTTGGTTATCTTGAATGTCATTCTTCATATCTTGATTATTTTTGCTGTAACTGATATCTAGTTTCTTGAAGCACTGGTTTATATAGAGGCATGATATGTTATCTTCTTGCTTAGCCATCCTCAGTTATCCCATTGATCCACACTTTGATTATTTATAATTTCTTAAGTTACCAAGCATTCTTAGCCTACAAACCTAAGGAGTTTCTTGGAGTGATAACAAATTGGCACCGTTTCCGGGGAGAGGAGATTGAAGCTCAGCTTCCCTGGGAGACGACATAGATCTGATTTTTGATGATAGACAAAGGTTAGATACTACATTGGTTGTAATCATCTATCTGGTGACTCCATGAAGGACGAATTCAGTGGCGACTCCATTGTTCAAAAATCTGTTGGTGACTCCACTGGTATGACATGAACAAGATCTTAGCCAAGAGGTATGCGTTCTGTGATTTTTCAAGTATTGTTCATTTCCCTAATCTAGTGCCTAGAAGATGAATGGGAATGCAGCCTTCCCAGATTTTGAGGAGAAGAATGGGAAGTGCCAGCTGAACACTTTTTGGATTTTCATGATTTTATTCATCGACATGAAATTGTACATGAGGATGTTCAGATCCATCTCTTCTTTTTCTCATTAGAGGGAATTGCTCGGGAATGGTGTCGATCTCTTCCTAATGCAAGTGTTAGTTCTTTGACAGATTTCCATTCAGCCTTCAATTCCTTTTGTACAGATTATTTTCCAGTTGAATATCTTTTTGAAGGATGTTGTGAAGAGTTTTCTTCATTTCATAAAGCTTTATTTGTTGAAGAAGACTTTTACCATGTAGGACAAGAGGTGTTTAAGGATAATAGTAACATATCAAACATCATATCAAAAGTGTTTGTTGTTTTGAATATTGATCAAAATCAACATGTCTCTTTTAGATGTATTGATGTCGAAGAACCAATGAATATATCAACAGGAGAAAGTAATAGATCAACATATTTCAGATCTGTGGAAAATACTATGAGCAGCCCTCAGATTTCAGATTTGCAGACACAGGAAAATTATAGCAGACATGAATACTTGAAGGGTGATGAGCCGATTTCCCAATCAGTAAGTGAAAGTATTGCATCTGCAGTATATGTTAAGGACAACCCACCTTTTCCAAATTTGCAGATAAAGACAGATTGCAGCAGACATTTGCAGGAAAGGCAGCATAAAGGTTCTGATCAGAAATTCAGTTTGTATTTTCCTCCAGCAAAGATCAAGAAGACTACATTCAGCATTGAGTTTTGTGAAGGAAAAGAACAGCAACAACATAGTCAGTTGGATCAATAGTTCAAAGAGGTATTCTTTTATGATTTTGAAGACCCTATTACTGACTTTTTGGATTCTATCCTCTTCTTTAGATCAACCATCGTCGAGTTATTGAAGGCCCAATCAACACCTAATAGTGCAGGATAAGGGAAGCTCTCATTCACTATCTCAATTACTTCAAAATATACAAATGTCCTTACCCCATCGATGTCCACAGGGACATGCTCCAATATTCCAAAAGGACTCACAGCCTGTTGATTATCCATCCTAAGTCGGATAGGGGATTAAATCAGCTTCGGTTTCCTCATCAGTGCCCAGGTATGATTCGTCATGACATTGACCTCTGACCCCAAGTCAAAGACTACATAATCTATATCATAGTCTCCTATCTGAACATTCAGGTGTAGCTCCTTATTTGTCCTTCTCTTTCTTGACACTTGGTTCACAGCCCTATTTAGCATAGGGTCCACTCTTCCTATCTCATATTTACTTATGAGGTGTTGTATTTCTTGTATGGCTCTTCCATCCTTAATTAAGTCAATAAATGAATACAAGAATCCTACCAGCTTACTTACCTCTTTTCCATCTCCTGGTGAGGCAGATTGATCAAATTCCAGAGGCATTCCACATTCTTTCACCTCTGGTAATGCCTTCTATTAAGAGGCCAATTCTCCTCCAAATTCTCTATGAGCCTCCTCAAATGCCTGCTTCTCCCTCCTTGGATCAAACAACTATGTCTTCTCTGTAGCTCTTCTGACCCCCGATCCTTCTGTATTCCTTTCTGGAGTCACTATGTCTTCTCTTGTAGCAACACCTTCTCTTATGATAACAGTGAATATGGGGTCATCTCCGTGAGGTTCAACTGACATCAGTTGTATTTTGTGTTTGCACCCTGTCTTTCTTGGAGCTTAGCCAATAATGTTGAACATTCCTCAATAACATGTTCAAATGGGTTGCAGTAACTGTAAGTGGTACAAGGGTTCTGACAGTTCCTTTCTAAGTGACCTGGTTGTGCGTAGTTGTAACAAATGATCTATCCTCGAGCTCATCACATACCTCCTCCTCTTCCTCTTCCTTGGAATCCACCACGAGGGTTGAAGTTTCCTTTTCCTGGGGAATTATACTATGCAGTGTTTCCTTCTTGTTGTACTTCGTCTTGAATTTTGTATATATCCCTTGAACTTTCGTGCATGAGTTCATAAGCTCTACAATCCCTATCATCATGCCCTACTGACTTACAGAATGTGCAGTACATATTTGTGGGTGTCTGGACATATTTTTGCAAATAGTAACATTCACCAGGGCGATGTCAATTTCTACATACCTCGCACCAGGGTAGGGTAACTTGCTTCAAAGGGCTCGGAGCTCCAGAAGCCAAGTACTCATGAAATAGGGGACAATACTCCTTATCATGACCCTCTGACTTTCATCTGATACACCATATGTATTCCCTTTTTTCTTTTCATTTTTCCTTCTTCATATCTTCGACCTGCAATGATAAGTCGATTAGCTGACTCAAAATTTGACTCATACCTGAGCTGGATTATCCCATCGGGGATGATTCTAATTTCATGGAGATATCTAGTGCCTCAACCTATGAACCAATCTTATGTTTCATCAGAGGAACTCTGATGTGTGGCAAGAGCCCAACAATGAACCATTCCTTGTTTTGTTCGTCTGGGATTCGGAAAGTCAAGCGGCCTGTCAAGGTCTTAAACCTCTGATCAAAATCCCAAACAGGCTCAACTAATTTCTTCTTAATCTATTTCAGCTCTGTAATGCACTGTGACTCCAATTTAGGTTTCTTGAATTCAGTAATCAATGTAGTCTTGATTTCTCCCAACAGTTTAGGCTATGCTAGTCCTTGAACAAATTTCATGTACCAACTTAGTGCGTGGTCTCTCAGGGTAGTACTAAATCGAGTCCTCTTAACATTTTCATCAGTTACATTCTTAATTCTCCATACAGATTCGTACAAAAACAAATGTTGGTCGGTATCCTCAGATCCATCCCCACTAAAGGTGGCTAGCCTCATCTCGTCTGCCATAGATCTTCCTACACTTCTTGGCTGAATAGGTACTGAACTGCTTGTAGCAGTTCTCTGAGTGCCCTAATAGATTAGGTTACTCTGGTTACTTACTGTTACTACAATAATAGGAGGATTAATATTACTTACTTTGGCTTTAGGCGCAGTTCCTGAAGCTCCTGATTCATCTCAACGAAGTTCTTCAGTCTTCCCTTCTTTTTCCCTAGTGGACTCTGAATGTTCCTTGTTCACTAGCTCTTCTTATTCTCCACTGTAAATTCCTTCATCCTGTGCTAATGGCTCATGATCCTCATCAAACAGGTTCACAAGGGGGACTTCTCTAAATGATCTCCCACTACGTGTATGCCCAACCTCTATGTCATTGTCATTGTTTGAATTATTGAACATTAGCCTTTCGATCCAACCAAATACTATGAGCAGCCCTCAGATTTCAGATTTGCAGACACAGGAAAATTATAGTAGACATGAAGACTTGAAGGGTGATGAGAAGATTTCCCAATCAGTAAGTGAAAGTATTGCATCTGCAGTATATGTTGAGGACAACCCACCTTTTCCAAATTTGCAGATAAAGACAGATTGCAGTAGACATTTGCAGGAAAGGCAGCATAAAGGTTCTGATCAGAAATTCAGTTTGTATTTTCCTCCAGCAAAGATCAAGAAGACTACATTCATCATTGAGTCTTGTGAAGGAAAAGAACAGCAACAACATAGTTAGTTGGATCAACAGTTCAAAGAGGTATTCTTTTATGATTTTGAAGACCCTATTGCTGACTTTTTGGATTCTATCCTCTTCTTTAGATCAACCATCGTCGAGTTATTGAAGGCCCAATCAACACCTAATAGTGCAGGATAAGGGAAGCTCTCATTCACTATCTCAATTACTTCAAAATATACAAATGTCCTTACCCCGTTGATGTCCACAGGGACATGCTCCAATGTTCCAAAAGGATTCACAGCCTGTTGATTAGCCATTCTAAGTCGGATAGGGGATTAAATCAGCTTCGGTTTCCTCATCAGTGCCCAGGTATACTTCGTCATGACATTGACCTCTGACCCCAAGTCAAGGACTACATAATCTATATCATAGTATCTTATTTGAACATTCAGGTGTAGCTCCTTATTTTTCCTTCTCTTTCTTGACACTTGGTTCACAACCCTATTTAGCACAGGGTCCACTCTTCCTATCTCATATTTACTTATGAGGTGTTGTAGTTCTTGTATGGCTCTTCCATCCTTAATTAAGTCAATAAATGAATACAAGAATCCTACCAGCTTACTTACCTCTTTTCCATCTCCTGGTGAGGCAGATTGATCAAATTCCAGAGGCATTCCACATTCTTTCACCTCTGGTAATGCCTTCTATTAAGAGGCCCATTCTCCTCCAAATTCTCTATGAGCCTCCTCAAATGTCTGCTTCTCCCTCCTTGGATCAAACAACTATGTCTTCTCTGCAGCTCTTCTGACCCCCGATCCTTCTGTATTCTTTTCTGGAGTCACTATGTCTTCTCCTGTAGCAACACCTCCTCTTGTGATAACAGTGAATATGGGGTCCTCTCTGTGAGGTTCAACTGATATCAGTTGTATTTTGCGTTTGCACCCTGTCTTTCTTGGAGCTTAGCCAATAATGTTGGACATTCCTCGATAACATGTTCAAATGGGTTGCAGTAACTGTAAGTGGTACAAGGGTTCTAAAAGTTCCTTTCTAAGTGACCTGGTTGTGCGCAGTTGTAACAAATGATCTATCCTCGAGCTCGTCCCATACCTCCTCCTCTTCCTCTTCCTTGGAATCCACCACGAGGGTTGAATTTTCCTCTTCCTGGGGAATTATACTACACAGTGTTTCCTTCTCGTTGTACTTCGTCTTGAATTTTGTATATATCCCTTGAACTTTCGTGCATGATTTCATAAGCTCTACAATCCCTATCATCATGCCCTACTAACTTACAGAATGTGCAGTACAGATTTGTGGGTGTCTGGACATATTTTTGCAAATAGTAACATTCACCAGGGCAATGTTGATTTCTACATACCTCGCACCAGGGTAGGGTAACTTGCTTCAAAGGGCTTGGAGCTCCAGAAGCCAAGTACTCATGAAATAGGGGACAATACTCCTTATCATGACCCTCTGACTTTCATCTGATACACCATATGTATTCCCTTTTTTCTTTTCATTTTTCCTTCTTCATATCTTCGACCTGCAATGATAAGCCGGTTAGCTGACTCAAAATTTGACTCATACCTGAGATGGATTATCCCATCGGGGATGATTCTAATTTCATGGCGATATCTAGTGCCTCAACCTGTGAACCAATCTTATGTTGCATCAGAGGAACTCTGATGTGTGGCAAGAGCACAACAATGAACAATTCCTTGTTTTGTTCGTCTGGGATTCGGAAAGTCAAGCGGCATGTCAAGGTCTTAAACCTCTGATCAAAATCCCAAACAGGCTCAACTAATTTCTTCTTAATCTATTTCAGCTCTGTAATGCACTGTGACTCCAATTTAGGTTTCTTGAATTCAGTAATCAATGCAGTCTTGATTTCTCCCAATAGTTTAGGCTATGCTAGTCCTTGAACAAATTGCATGTACCAACTTAGTGCGCGGTCTCTCAGGGTAGTACTGAATCGAGTCCTCTTAACATTTTCATCAGTTACATTCTTAATTCTCCATACATATTCGCACAAAAAAAAATGTTGGTCGGTATCCTCAGATCCATCCCCACTAAAGGTGGGTAGCCTCATCTCGTCTGCCATAGATCTTCCTACACTTCTTGGCTGAATAGGTATTGAACTGCTTGTAGCAGTTCTCTGAGTGCCCTGATAGATTAGGTTACTCTGGTTACTTACTGTTACTAAAATAATAGGAGGATTAATATTAATTACTTTGGCTTTAGGCGCAGTTCCTGAAGCTTCCGATTCGTCTCGACGAAGTTCTTCAGTCTTCCCTTCTTTTTCCCTAGTGGACTCTGAATGTTCCTTGTTCACTAGCTCTTCTTATTCTCCACTGTAAAGTCCTTCATCCTGTGCTAATGGCTCATGATCCTCATCAAACAGGTTCACAAGGGGGACTTCTCTAAATGATCTCCCACTGCGTGTATGCCCAACCTCTGTGTCATTGTCATTGTTTGAATTATTGAACATTAGCCTTTCGATCCAACCAACTACTGTATATTCAAGATGTTCTTCTCATTCAATAGCATCTTGATCTCTAACTTTAAAAAGTGTAAAAAATTTCCTCAAGGTCCTTTAAAGAAATATCTCTCTGCCTGGTTGTATGACTCTACTCTCTCAACAGTGAACTTAGTAATATACCCTCCAATTGTGCTATCAAACCAGTGATCCGCTGCTCTTGACATGATGTTTTCAACTCTCTTGACCTTTTGGACCAGAACTATCATCCAAACCATAGTTGGTCTGAGTCTGATCTCAAACTCGGTATCTGATAATATGGCTAGCCACTCGTATAGCTCCGGATGGATTCCTCCAAATAATATCTTGTGTATATCAGTAAATATATATTTTCCCAACCAATCCTCTATACTAATATTAGGGTTTCTATTCTGTGCTTCGACGAAGTCCTTTTCTTTCTCTTCTATCCACCTTTGAATCTATGTCTTCGATGGAAACCACCATGACAATCCCTCAAGAATATCTCGATCTCGACAATGGAACCATTTTTTGGCACAGGGGCAGACCCAGGGTTCAACACTAATAGCTCACCAACAAGCCCTAAGTATTGGCCCTTTCGGCAATACCTGTGAAGCAAATGCAGTCTCACCTGAATTAGAAATGGGGGGTTGCAGGACACATGTGTCTACAACCAGAAGGAATGCAAGTGGATTCAGAATAATAACACACAACAACTAGATCTGATCTACCTCTCTTAAGCTCACCTCACAGGTTATACCTTAGATCTAACACAATAATGCAATAATGCAATAAGAGAAGAAAAATAACACATCATCAATCACACATAACACTAGATGTGCGTGGTTCACCCTCTGTCTAGGGCTACATCCACAAAACTATGCTTTATGATATATTAAATGAAAGCATACAGTTCTATTTGTGCACTTAGCTGCAGATATCTCTTCTTCTCTCTCACTCCCCGTTCCTGTGCACCCAGCTGCAGGGTTGATCTTCGCACCCAGCTGAAGATCTTACAACATAGACTGTTCTCACAATACAATACTTCTCCCTCAATCACAATCACTCATCATCACATAATCAAACCCATCCCAGGTCGTCTTGACCTTTATTTATACATTACAATGACTCTTGGACAACCCTAAGCTGAAACCTAGGTGTCAAAACCCTAGATGCTAAAACCCTAGGTCAACTTGACCCAGATTTCTAGGGCTTCACCAGCCTGTCTTTCCTTATTTTTCGTGTGATGCTCCAAATCATCCATTGGTCTCTTTCTCTACTTGCTGAGTCATCCATGATCCATATTTCTTGTTGATCTGTTGTCCTCGATTTCCTCATTCAATGGCTCGCTCTCCTGTACTTTGCTCCATCCTTTCTGCTTCTTTGGTCCACTTCAACCCAATCTCAATTGCTTCACCTTCCGCGTAGTTCGAACTCCGCCTTCCATCTTCCTTGTTCTTCAATTTCTTCCTTATTCCATACCCAAGGGCCAACCTCTGTTTTTTGTGCATGGCCCCTCTACTCCTTATGTGATTCGTATTTGCAAGCATCGTCAATCCTGCATCCACTGACAAAAACACTGTCAATAATCCATATACATAAATCATACTAAAAGAAATCGTATATCACATGTGCATAAAATTAAATACTCAAACAAATACAATCCACTTCTTGACTCAATCTAGAGTCCAAGGAAGTTTATTGATGCCATCAACATCCATAACCTGTCATGTGTCCTACACACTCAAGTAAACTCATCAATAGTATCTTCCAATACACACACACACACACATCATATAACAATAAGTCACAATACACATCCTCATCATATATAACCCATAATTGAAATGAAATCATAATATTCCATAACCAGATCACTTGCACACAAGTGTCCTCAATGAATATGTCAATAAAAGTTTGATCAGTGGAGCGGGATGTTACAACACTCATGTCCTAGGGCCCGAACATCTTATCGGGAGCCTATTTTGGAGGGTCCATGAATACAAATTTTGGCTGCTATAATGATGTTTGATATGGGTTTTCATCAATGGATTTTCCAGATAACCCTTCTAGGATTATCAAAGTAAGTGAGGGAATCACCCTTAGTGGAGTCTCCATGTAAGCTTTGTAGGATAAGGGATTCAGGAAAATATCACCAAAGATGTGTTGTTGAGTAAAAATGACTCAATCCTCCCTAACAATGGCACCAAAATGTTATCATACAATTTGTACTTGTCCAAATCCCAATACAAGTAAGTGAAATTGGCGTAACAACAGGATATCCCACCACCGTCACCTCAGTGAGAAATCCCCACTTTTAGGGATGGATGGAGATCCAACCCAAGGGAGGCGTCCTTGGTGACCTAAAGGCCCAGGTAAGATAAGGATATGGTTAAGCTAATGTTAGTTGATTGTATGTAGAAAATTACAAGGTTTTAGATGGTTGTAGCAATGTTTTGTAACAACAACAACAAAATTAGTTAATTTGGCTAAGCTAGGGTTAGTAATGTTGGAAGATTGGTTGTTGTCATTGATGTCAACCCTGGTCATGGGTTTTGGACTGCAATATTGATGAAGGCATTTGGACATGAAGTAAAATGCACATGTAGATACAACACCCATGGATGGATAGTATACATCATGTTGTTTCTGGTGGTATGTGGCATGCCACGTGGATCCTCATGGTTGAGGAGAAATGAATTTTTGAAGATGACAAAGTGAATTGAAGAAGGAAGTACATGTAGGCCCTAAATATAATTAAAGAAAAGAATTACAAAATAATAAAGTGTCAGGTCGGCCCTAATGTTAAAATGAAGTGACATAAATGGTATAAATAAACATCATTAGACATTCATTTTAATACAAGTCGAATTTCAGAGGTAATAAGAAGAAAATAAGGTTTTATTTCAAGGGAGGATGAAGTATTTTGGTGATGTGTTCTAAGACATATCAAGGTACCTCTGGTAAAAATTTCAGCTCTTGATTCACTATAATTATGGAGATACACTCTATGGAAGATAGGGTTTGTGACCAGTCCTGAAGCTAGTCAATAAATAGGTGTTCCGTCTAAAACAGTCATAACTTCTTCATCAAGAATCCAAATGAAGTGGAACAAATTTCATTGGAAAGAGTACAAAATGTGGTTTCTTGTGTGTGAGTTTCAGAATCGGATGTTAATTATTGAGCGCGGGGAATTCTGTGCAAGTTCACTCTCCTTAATAGACTAGAATTGAATAAAGTCTACCATTCTTTCTATAACCTCTTTTTGGGGAGGATTCAAAGAGTGAAAATTGGAGGAGTTTCAGAGAATACATTGAGTAATATTATATATAGGATCATAGTACTCCAAGAATTGAAGAATTGTAGAAATTGAAGAAGTCTCGGGAAGCATTATCAGGTTCTATGTGATGATTGGTTGATGGTGATGATTTAATGTAAAGTTTTATTATCTCTCATATATTCTTGAGTGGAAGGAAGGGGCAAGGATGGAGAGTTAAACTCTCTCTTGATATTGGAGGATTGTATATTCCTCTTGGAGGTTTATCCCTCCCTTTACATTTGGAAGATGTAGCTACCTTTGGAAGTCATTACTTCCCTTAAACAATAACTATTGATTATTTCTCATATATTGTGCATGGTGTATTGTGGTGTATTGGTGTAACTCTTATACTATTGTTCATTTCTCATTAGATATAGTTGAATGGTTTAAGTATAAGTTGAAAAAGGTTTTAAATTGTACTTGATACTGATTCACCCCCCTCTCAGTATCAACAAGTAAAATTTAGTAAAATATTGAGAGAATGAAGTTTGAATGTTAGTTTGATCAATCCTTCACAAGAGGACAATGTCTTTTGGGCTTATGGAGTCAATTACAACAACAACAATAACTTGGAGAAATAAATGACAATAATGGTCTAAGGATGGAGAGATAAAGTCTTGAGGTGTTTTCACTTCAAGGCCTCAAGTTCTAAGTCTCAATGATGAAATTTTAGCTAGAGTGAAAGCTCTTTTGGGCTCTAGTGAATTCCTCTTCTCCTTGAAAACTTAAAATATATATTTGAAACTAGTTCTATAACAAAACTTGTAAAGTGCTATCACTTTATGGCTTTATAAGACTATCTAGACAATATCTTCTTAGAAATTTGAAAAGTGGAAAAAGACTAGAGAGAGAAAGAAGAACTTTATATCCCTCCCTTAGGGTTTAAGAGAAAGAAATTTCATAATCTTAAACATGAATAGGTAAAAATATACCACGACATTTATAGCATAAAGAAATTGCATATTTTTTACTTACTTCACCAAGAATAATCAAGAACAAACCCTAGTTGAATACTTTCAACCACAAAAAATAACCAAGGACATCACAAAATAGCTTCTCCAAGAACTGCACACTAGTTCAAAAGACCAATCGCCCAAGTGTAGCAAACATTTCAGTCCTACTCTCTTATTAGAGGAAGAGTTATGATGTAAAAACGAATTGAGCCTAGCCATATTTATATGGAAAATCCTTGCCTCTTTAATCCAAAAGTTGTGTCTTTTCATAAAATTGAGCCTAATTCTTAATTTGCTCATTTAAAATTACATAATCCCAATTTTACATAAAATAACCCTAAAAAGGGTGACGTCATCCCCTCTAGGGTGACGTTAGGCTCCAAGAAGGTGGCATTGAGATTTCTTAGTGGAAATTTGGGCCTCCAAAGGCCAATAACCATGTCACACGTGCCAAAACATTATTCCATACCCTCCTTCTATATGACCTTCATCAAACCCTAGCCTTCTTCATGGTGATGTCATAGGCTAAGTGAGTGACGTCCAAGCCTTCAAAGGCCAGATTCCAAGTGGGAGAAGGTGGGAGCTCTCTGTCTAGGCCTGGAAGAGTTCCTCCAAAGTAAATGACCTCCTACACAATGGTGATCACTAGCCTGCCCCATACGTGGACTCTCTGCATCCATCCTTGGGCTCCAAAGCCCCATGAAGGTCCGAAAAAGTCATATCCTCATGAATACATGTCCATCGGGAAAGGTCTTGCAAATAAAAATAGGTACTCCCTCCAAAGGTACATAAGTCACAAGAATCATTCCAAGTAAGACACATCTAATAATATAACCACCCGAACATATGGATCAAACCCCCCTTTTCAAACTAAACAAATGCTCAAAGACTTTATACAATTTGTCAAATTTATCTGTGGGAGGGGCGTCAAGGCAGCCTATTGGGCCATTCAATCCCAAATTCAAAGGTGTTTCCCAAGGAAAACCTATCTAAGCCATGTGTGAGTATGAGGTGGAGTGGGGAAAATCCTCTGGGCTTGGGGTTCATGACATACAAGGGTTTGTATTGTCTCATTTATGGGTGCCTTTGTAGAGGGTGTGTTGCACCTTTGTTTTCAATGCAACATTTTTCTGACATATAATTGATTACAATATGATTTATGTATATGGATTATTGACACTATTTTTGTCAGTGGATGCAGGCTTGATGATGCTTGCTAATCCAACTCACATAAGGAGGAAAGGGGCCATGGACAGAAACCAGAAATTTGAGGGAGAGGTGTGGCAATGTCCTTATCACAGCCTACTAGTACTCCTACTGTGGCTAAAACTTTAGGCTAACGATTACCTAGTTTGAGAGGTCCAGGATCTCATGAGGGTGGATTGAGACAATAGCTCACGAATATTTATAAGGGGCACCCAATAAGGCAGAGTGCTCATTCCTTAGAATCCCTTAGTCTCTCACAAGATTGACAAAATGGAGTGTTGACTCCAAGGGTCGGACAAACTTCCAAAACCAGTCTAGGGTAAGTGGCACCCTTGGAGCACGTAGGTGCGCCTTGAAGGGCACGTCGCGTAATTAAAACTCGAATCAATAAATCTAGGTGGCCTAGAAAACATTGAAATGATTATACCTTGTTGGAATAAAATAATTAATTAAACAATAAATTGTTAATTATAAATCCTAACAAAAGTCTAATCCTAAGTCTACGACTAAGTTCAAGTCTAAATTTAAATAAAGGACTAAATGAATTATGACATAAGTTAAAAGATTTGAAAACATAATCAAACTCTAGGAAGAAGATAAATAAAAATTTAAAAGAATGGATAAAATGCACATGTGTGCATGAAATTAATAAAATGGATTTTTAAAAATAGAAGAAATAATAATATGCGAGAACAGGTGTACACATAGAAGAGAATCTTGAGTCAACCTACCACTAGTCTAGCTAGAAGAAGACTCATAATCCAACTCTAACTAAGATCTAGTTAGGATACATTCATTAAATGAGAATTTTTGGAACAAAGGGACAACTAAAAGCGAAAATCGGAACACGTTGAGGAATGTGAGGGAAATTGGATTTTTAAATAAAATAAATATGGTAATTACTTGTGCAACTTAGGGATAGTATGACAAGTGTGTGGGTGAATAATACTAATTAAATTAATTAAAAAGATAATTAATTTTGCATGAGGACATGTTTCATTGGGGATTTTTCTATAAAACAAATGTGGTAGAAGGGAAATGGATCTCACTTGTTCTTGGTAATATTATGCTCCCAAAATTTTGTGGATTGTGTTTTACTTGTGAGAGTTAGGATACCAAGATTGTAGAAAGAATGGAAGCACTTCCTTGTGAGGCAAGTATTGGAGCTATTGTTTTTTGGTTTCTTGTATGTGGCCCCTTGGCATCTTAGGGGGCTAAGGGAGAAGAAGAGTACCCCTAGCATTGGCTGGGAGGTACCGATGAAGTTTCAGTGACTAGCAGGTTGGAGTACAGAAGGAGCGCAAGTCTTTGAAGGACACCATCAAATATCAGTCTTCATTGGTCCTGGTATTTTATTTGAATTATATTGTAGTATGATAAAATTGTATATTGAAATGGTTAATACAGCTACAAAATTTATTTAGAATTTCTTTGAAACCCAATTGTTATTGTTCGCTTCCAACTAAATGGTGGATTTGATTCTTAGTGGATTGTTTTATCACTGAATTTTATAGTAATTCTGAATGTGAACTTCGAATGGTTTGAAAATTCTATTGTGAGTTCGAACCATCGTTTTGTATGGTATTTTAAATTAATAATTTGAATGTCGATCAAAAAGTTTAGAAGTTCCTTGATTTCATTTTCTTATTTTATTTATGGAAACTAGAATATATTGCATAGGTCACTTCCAAGATTAAAAGTTTTCGAAGAGTAAAATTGTTGGGTCATTGATTTCTTAAAATGAATTTCAGAGTTGAAATTTTTTCTTGGAATCTCTATTACAATTCTGGAGTGTGGTTGTTTGCATTGTAGTGATAGTAATTGAAATTTCTTTCAACTCAACATTGCCATAATGGATGTGATTCTGTTGCAGTTCTGAATCCAAGGCATGTATGGTTGTTATATAATTATTGAATGTGTGAAGTTTTAAAATATGGCGTCATGTCTCTTTGTATTTATCCGAAGTTCAGTTAGTAATTTGTTGGAATTTATGAAAGGCAATGTCCCCCGATTTGAAATTTCTCGTTGGTCTCTGTGAGATGGAATTACCATTTTGATTTGAGTTGTATGGTCATTGTGGTTTTGAATCCGAATGAGTAATCACTACTCACTGCTTATTTATTGAAGTTTCAATATTCCATCAAGGGCTTTTTGGAAATCATAAATGTTGGGAGTCGTCATCGAGTTTATTGCTTTTCTTTTGCAGTGTTGTGCGTTGAAAAATGTATTTGCAATTTGAATAAAATTATGGGGTTGTCGCAAGAACTAATTATCAGTTTGAATTCTGCAACGCACCTTTCGTTGTATTTTATATTGTACCCTGTGTATGATTTCATTATGATCATCGATTTATAAATTGCAAGTCTGATATTAAAATTTTATTGACACTGTCTATAACTCTTGTAATCAAAATCAAATAATATCAATCTTCCCTTACACCTGTTGTAGAGAAGTAATAAAAGTCGAGTGTTAACTAGAGTCTAAATCCACTTCGGATCTTGGCTAGACTCTTGGGTAAATTAAACTTCAGTTGACCTCGAGATATTTATTTAAGTGAACCCAAAACTCTTCCGATAATTCTGGGGTTGTAGCGATATATTTGGATATTGTTTAACTATGTTCCTCGCACGATATTGTGTTGGGTTCAGTGATTATCAGTATATCCAAGAACACTGGATATTTTAAGTGTACAAGCTGGGAATGGTCGTCTTAGTTACCATTCATCAAGCTCACTCTACCTACAAATTTCTCTTTTTATCTAATCCCCAACATTGATAATCAAACTCTCCTTCCAAAACTGTTAAGACACCTTAGTCATCATTGAGTAATGAAGGAATCGTTACTTAGAACACGATTTCTTAGGATAAGTCGTGTCTCTAAATCAAAAACTTATGTTGTCATGTCTTTTTAGATATGATATCTTACCACCGAAGGTAAACGACATCATTTATATATATTTATTGATACTAGATAAATGCTTTTTTTTTAAGCCTAGAGTTATATTGAAAACTCCATTGTGAAGATCTATTGAAAATTATGTTTTGATTATTAAATCCTTTCACTATAGTTGATAACACTTTACTTAGTTTCAAGACTCTTTTTAATAGAATGATTTATGATTGAAGCTTGAGCCAATGTTTAGGCTAACTGGTATAGCTCAAATTCCAATTTGATTGTATGATGGATTGATTATTGGAATTTTTATAGGTTATTAATGTATTACTTGTGGTACCTTTGTTTGATAGTGAAAAAACTATTTGCTATTTATATTTTTAAAGGGAAAGAAAATTGTTAATTATTGAATATAAACTTTATGTGGTATTTTTAGGGAGCAAGTAATATGTCTAGATAGTGAGTAACAATTGATTGTATTCTTATAGAGAGGGTACATTTTGTCTAGAGATTGAATAATTAATGTTACATTTAAGGACGAAAATTGTTAAAGGTAATAATGATTAGATAATGGAATTAATAAAGATGAGGCATATTATTTAAATATTAGATGATGGAATTCATAAAGAGAAGGCATGTTATCTAGATGATGAGTAATTATTGTTGTTTGTAACCTTTAAGGGAAGGAAACTTTTGTCTAGTAAAAAGATTTATTTGAATGTTTAATTTACGTTATGATCAAGTATCTTACTGTTACTTTAGTCGTAAGTATAGAATTGATTTGGTTATGGGAATAGATATCTCTATGTTCTTGAGAACAATCTCCAGTACTGAGACCTTAAATGGTCAAAATCAATCGGATGAATCCTAGACTTGAGCATTGATTATGTGTCTTGGAGGTCCTAACCTTGTAAGATAGCTTGGGTAGATAGACACCTTTGTTATCATAAATTGATATAATTGATCTTTTAGTATCATAATGTTGTAGTTGATTCTTGCGGTGAAATGTTATAGATGAGAATAGATGTGTAATTATTAATGTATGTTGTCGCATGTTACTTGTTCTAACTTTTGATGTTTCAAAAAAACAAATTTACCACTACTGTTCTCACTTACATTGATGTAGTAACAGAGAGGTCGTTACATATGGTATCAGAGCGGGTTTAACCCTGCAACATTAGACCATTACGTCTTCCACTGTGTTATCTAAATGATAAAGATGGTTCGCTAATTAATTTGAAATTTCCCATTTAGGTAATCATGGTTAGAGTACACATGGGAAGTAGATGATGTGGTACTAGAGGAAGAGGTGTGACACCTCCGACAGTATCCACACCAGAGGGATCTAACCCTCAAGGAGATGAGAAAACGACTGAGCAGGAGCAGGTTGTTGTGGGAGATATGGTAGGTATGATGAGATCCTTCCAGAGGATGTTAGAGGCGTTGATCAACCTCCTGGATAGATATGAGGGCAAAGTGTCTGTGCCCAATGAGGGTTCACATCATGCTCCAGCTGGTAGTAGTAGTATACACAAAAAACTTGAGAAGGTGAAGTTTCCCAAGTTATCGGGTGCCACGAACAACTTACCTGCCGAGGCATGGTTGGAGAACATGGAGATGTGATTTTCACTTCATGATTACACCTCCAACATGAAGATCTGCATGGCGGTGTTCCAAATGAAAGGGAGTTCTCTAATTTGGTGGAAGACACTCCGAACTCAACTAAACATGGTCGTCAAAGACATGTCATGTTCGAGGAATGGTTCTGAGAGAGGTATTTGTCTGAGGAATTCATTGAGCACCATCTTATTGAGTTCAACGCCTTACGACAGGGTGGTCATATGGTGTTGGTGTATGAGGCTAGGTTCATGGAGCTACTTAGGTATGCTCCAGATATAAACATGCATAAGTTGAAGGTCAACAAGTTTGTGATCGACCTTAACTTCAACATTCGTTCAAAGGTGAGGATCCTAATGCCTCAGACGTTGCATGATGTAGTTCAGAAGGCCCCCATAGCTGTAAAATAAATGAACAGAGGGGGTCAGTCCACGACTCCTTCTAGACCGACTGGACATACGACATTGGGAGCGTAGCAACATCAGACACCAGCCAGAAAGACTTATGGGAAACGAGATACACCCAAAGGACCTATGTTCTCGACACCAAGACGACAGACTCCTCAGCACAGGACTCTTTACAGAGGACCAAAGTAGCAACAATAGCGTCATCTATAGTAGCAAAAATAGTTTACGTATGTTCGGCAGAACAGACCAGGATCATAGACTGCTAGGCTAACAACTTCTACTTTGGGGACCAGGACCACTGGACCAAAGACTGGATGTTAGACATGTGGACAGCCACATTACCAATGAGATTGTCCTATTGAGAAGGCCATAGCAGTCAGATCATCAGGACCTACTACTGTTAGATATTTGGGCAAGACCCATAGGATACATGCAGTGGTGAACAACCACCAAGCCGAGCACCAATCCACTATGCTCGAGATGTCAGGTACGATTGTCGATCAAACCTTTAGTATTTTGATAGATCCAAAAGCTACAAAGAGATTTATTTCTAATGCAACACTAAATAGAATTAAGGTAATGGAAATCGATCTGGATGAGTTTAGATACGTAGAAATGGCATCGGGTGCCAAACAAAAGGTTGGTGGAAAGGTTACGGACTGTAGCATTAACTTGGGATATTTTGTAACGAAGGTAGATATCTACGTCATGATCTTAGGATCTTATGACATAGTGATAGGCATGGACTAGTTAGAATCGCATGATATGATACTTAACTATAAGACACAATTGTTAAGTTTGACAGATGATTTAGGGCAGAATAAAGTGATTGTAGGAAGAAACTAGGGAGTGTTATTGAGGTTTATTTATTCCCTACAGCTACAAAAGAGTATGTGCAAGGGATGCAAGCTTTATGAAATCTTAGTGCTAAATGAAAAGGGAGAGGTGAAAGGATTAGAAAACCTTCTTATAGTACAAGATTTTGCAGACGTATTTCCAGAAGAGTTGTCAGGTTTACCACCCGAGAGAGAGTTGGAGTTTACAATAGACTTGAAACCTAGAAAAAAATCGATTGCAAGAACTCCATACCAGATGTCGACACTGGAATTGCAGGAGTTGAAAATGAAATTGAAGGAATTGTTGGACTTGGGACTTATACGTCCAAGCGTATCTCCGTGGGGTGAGCCCATTATTTTTGTGAGAAAGAAGGATGGATTGTGGAGACTTTGTATTGACTATCATCGATTGAACAAGCGACGATCAGGAAATAGTATATGTTTCCAAGAATAAATATTTATTTGATCATATGAAAGGAACAACGGTGTTTTTGAATATTGACATGAGATCGGGATATCATCAGTTACGGATCAAAGAGGAAGATATCCCTAAGACCACATTTAAGACCAGATTCAGACACTATGATTTCATCGTTTTACTTTTTGGATTGGCGAATGCCCAAGGGTATTCATGAGTTTGATGAATGGAGTGTTCCACGAATACTTGGACAAGTTTTTTCAATTATTTATTGATGACATACTGATTTATTCTCAGACGAAAGAAGAGCATGACGAACACTTGAGATTGGTTATACAGTGTCTAAGAGAAAAAAAAATTGTATGGGAAGCTATCGAAATGTTCATTTTACCAATCAAAGATTCATTATTTGGGACATATCATATCTGGTGAAGGTATTGTTTTAGATCCAACAAAAAGTAGAGGATATTATGGAATGGCCAACACCAAAAAACGTACAAGAAGTATGTAGCTTTATGGGTTTAGCAGGTGTTAACTCCCAAAATAGCACCATCATTTTGGTTGGGTTTTACGGTGGATAGCATGGCTATTGATAGTTTCCTCAACTCATTGTTAAGTCTTTTAGCTGCAAAATTTTAGATTTTGGTTTGACTTAAAAATAATTTGGAT
>ML782227.1:387361-411645 GCA_009831015.1 Picea engelmannii | reverse complement strand
ATAATATTTTCAGTAGACATTATGATTCGGTGAAATGAAATATCAGTATCTCTAAAATTATACAGTGAAAAAATTGGAAAAAAAATATGTTCATAATCCTTAAACTGTTCTTTTCAAAAGGGTATATTTAGATTTTAGTTTCAAGTGAAAATTAAGATAGATACAAGGTGTAGAAAAACATGTGTTTAAAATTTGCAACGTTTTCAGCTTGGTCAACTTCAAAACATTCTAGAAATTATAATATTCATCCGTTAGATTCAAAATTATAGTCATAATAAAATAGAGTCTTTGTAGATTGTTGCAGTATATTTCGTTTCTTAAAAACATAAGTTTAATAATAGATACATTGTTGTAGAAAAAATCAAATCATTATCATTCCTTTCATGTTTAAGGAACATATTGTTAAACAATTGTCAAAATGACATATCAAATCATGATAAAAAAAATTAAAAAATAGTCATTGGAAAGCTAAGACAATTATTCACAAGTTTTTTCTTTACTGTAAAGTGAAATTCTAAATAAAAAAAATACTTTTGTATGCCGAAAGTTGAAGAACTTGTGAAAATATAGTTTTTTTTCTCATAAAACAAGCAAAAGTGTAACCCATCTTCATGATTTCACCCTGATGTGTTTATGCATATGTCTAATATTCCATCATTAGGTAAATCTATGTACTATGTTTCATTCATAGTTGATTTATTGAGAAACACATGGATTTATTTACTCCAAAAGAAATGCAAGGTCTTTGGTAAATTTAAATATTTTAAGGCTCTTGTGGAAAATAAGAAAAGAAGAAAATAAAAGTGTTGAGGACAGACAATGTTGGAGATTTTTGTAGGAATGAATTCAAGGAATTCTGTAAGAAGTGTGAAATAGAAAGAAACAAGACTACTCCATGCACACCTCAATAGAATGGGGTTTCAGAAAGGATGAATAGGATGTTGATAGGAATTCTGGATAGAGGTAGTGGAAATTGCATGTTACATGGTAAATCAATCACCCTTATCGGTGTTGGTCAATAAGACTCTACATGAGGCATGGACTGGTAAAAAATACTCTCTTAAACATCTCATATTTTTTGGTTGTGATTATTATGTACATGTTCTAAAGGAAAATAGGAGTAAGATGGATAATAAAGATGAAAAGTGTATCTTTATTGGTTATAAAGATGGTATAAAGGGTTCTAAATTTTGGAACTTAGTAATTAAGAAAACTATCTACAATCAAGATGGTGTCTTTAGAGAGGTTAAATATGTTCCCAAATAGGAATTCCTACCAAGGGAAAAAGAACCAGAGAAAATAGAGTTTAAGTTGAAAGATGAAGAATCTGACTCAATAGAAGAAGATGAATAAGAAGAAGAAGAACCTCATGCATTGGTATTGAAGAGATCGATTCAAGAAAGAAGGAAACCAAAAACGTATAGTCTGTTTGATTTTTGTTGAAGTTTTTCTTTATCTATTATTGATGATGATCCTAGAACTGTTAGGGAGGAAGTGGATTTAGATTATGGTAAACTTTGAAAAGAGGCCATGGTTGAAGAAACAGTGGCCTTGGATAAGAATGAGTCTTGGGATATAGTTGATTTGCTGGCAGGAAGAAATCTCATTGGTAGAAAATGGGTTTTTAAGAAAAAGTTGAATGCATAAGGTAAAGTAGAGAAGTACAAAGCTCTCTTAGTAGCTTCAACATAATTTTTTATTATTTTATTATTATTTCAATGCATTATGTTACATGAACATCTCCCCCATACTAATTTGTAGAGTGCTTCTTTGCGCAATTAAATTTAAAAATAATTTAGAATTGATTAAACAAAAATTTTATTTATAATTTTTCCATATACTAATTCTATAGTAAATAAACTTTTTTTAATTAATATAATTTATTTAAATGTAAATTTAAATGAAAAAAAATAAAAACAAACTTACCATCATCATCATCATAATAATAATAATAATAATAATAAATTAGTCATCAAAATAATATAATAAACTTTTTAAAAAATCATCAATAATAATAATAATAATAATAATAATAATAATAAATAAATAAACATTGGTCATCTATATAATATGAATTGATCATATTGTCATTGATGCCGATGGTTTGATTATGTGGGATATTGTCAGATCATACGTCATTGATGCAAATGGTTTGGTTTTATTGATGTCATTGACTGATGTCAAGTAATTGATTGATTGATGATTGATGAACAATGTATATGCATTGATGAGAATGATAGATGTCCAAGTGGAAACCAATTGATAAAGATGGATCATTGATATGATGCATTGATGAAGATGGATCAATGAGTTGTCATTGATACATGATGCATAGTTTATATATATGATGCAGTGGTGAATTGATGCAAAGATGAATCATTATTGTATTATCATGGTTGATAAGGTGCACAAATGGATGAACCCCAAAGTGGTCCCCTTATGGTGAAAGCCCTCACGGGAATACCCTTTACAGATTGAGTTATCCTAGAAGAATGGTTGGAGGACCCATGCTTGCATGTGGATTAATGAGATGAAGATCAATGAAGCTATTGGTGAAACTATCCTAGATGGATAGTGCTTGACATGCCATTTCTGGTGGTATGTGGAATGTCACATAACTCCTCATGGTTTGAGATTTATGGCTCTATGAAGTTGAAGAACCCCCATATGATGGCTTGAAGCCCCAAAAGGTCAAAGAAGTCAAAGTGCTTGAAAAGAATAAATCATTATTTAAATGATAAAGTAAAGTGACAAAATCAAGAAAGATTATTTAAATGATAAAATGAAGTGACAAAATCAAGAAGNNATATTTAAATGATAAAGTATTGGAGAACTTTCTATTCATGGAAAGTGGTTAACCCTAAAATAAGGAAAATAGGTTAAGTGACCTAGAAATGGGTTAAGTAACCTAAAAATGGGTTAAGTGACCTAGAATATGAAAGTATAAATAAGAATCTAGGATCTCTTATAAAATGTACATTTTGTGAGAATCCTTTTGTGGATCAATGGAGAGTTTCTTGTGAATATCTTGTGGAGTATTGATGGAGAGCTTCTTGTGAGAGCATCCTATTGGTGTGGATCTCTTGAGCATGATTGGCGATCTATTCTAAGGAAGAGAGCGAGAGGAGGATCTCATGGACGCATCAAAGTTTCGGCAATGTCAGAGATCTTGACGGAAAAATTCTTGGATTCACAGAAAACCCTATTTTCTGATGTCCACACGGGTTGTCTATGTATAGGGTGCGTGTACACATGGGTTGGTTGTGTATAGGGTGAGTGTACATGTGGGATGGTTTTGTATAGAGAGTGTGGAGTGGATAAAATCATGAAGATTTGTGTTTGAGTTGGTGCCAAGCTCTTGGATGATGAGGCAGGTTCCAGATCTGCATTCTATGGCCTCAGATCTATCACTGAGACACTGGTATGGTTACATTATTATCTTGACGGATACTATTGTTTGATGTGTTGTGAATTCTTATGGAATTCTTGGTATGGCTTCTATGATGTGGTTCAGTTTGGTTGATTTGGTTGATGGAGTGAGCAACACTCTTGTGATTCGGTAGTGACATGATTGCTATGGTATACTATTTATTTATACATGATTGAGATAGCATTCATATTGATTTGTTGTGGAGTATGAGTAAGCTATTGGAGAGCTTGGATGTGTTGTTATTGGTTGTGGGTCAGTTTGGACAATGGAAGACAGAAGAGAAGGTGATTGCAAATTGCAGAGAATCTGAGCATGTGAAGAAAAGAAAAATCGTAGTTTCTCAGAAGCATATGCTTGTTGCATTATACACTGGTCACGTCCACACGTGGGTTGTAGTGAGCTAGGGCACGTACACACGTGGGTTGCACTACTGACAAGTCGCGTACCTATTGACAGATTGATATATGTTGAGGATTGTTGCTTCATCTCAGTTGGTGCTGAGAATGTAAGTTGAGTCTTGCATATAGATTTGGTGCTCTTGTAGAGTTGTACTCTATTCAATTGTTGTTTATAAACCCCAAGGATTGTAGTTCGTAATAAAAAGAAAATTGTACATACATCTTGTGTTCTTTGTGTTCATTGTGGTGATGACTTGTTGATGATATATTGTTGATATGTGCCTACATCTAACTGGTTATAAATGATAGCAATGGGTAATGAATAAATGTTGAATGTTAATTGATGAGTTTTGTACAAGAGGGAAGTTTTGGGATAAAGAACCCCACACTCATTCACCCCCCCTCTAAGTGTGGTAGGTGTGTCCAACTCTTACCATCATCATCATCATCATAATAATAATAAAAAAAAAAATTAGTCATCAAAATAATATAATAAACTTTAAAAAAAATCATCAATAATAATAATAAATAAACAAACATTGGTCATCTATATAATATAATAAACTTAAAAAAAATCATCTATAATAATTAAAAAAAAAAACTATAGTTTAAATACAAATGGATTTGTGATTAGATTTTTCAATTACTTCTAAATTTTATTAAATCAAAACTAAGATGAAATGAATTTATGTTGAATAATAATATAAAGCAAACTAAATTGTTTATGAAACTATCAAACATTAAAATAAACAAATCAATATTGATAATTAATAACAGTTATGAGGGTTAATTCAATCAATTGATGTTATTGTTATATAATGATTCATTTATATGTTGGTGTTGGTTTTTTCAAGATGTTGTTTGGTATTATCTTCCCCCACTTCCACCCCCACCCTCATATGAGGGTGCGGGTGGAAGTGATAATATGCAAAACATTATGAGGGTGGGGTCAGAGAAGATAATATGAAAAGGGGTGGGAGGAGATAATATGCAAAACGTAATACATATGATGGTGAGGGTTTGGATGGGGGAAGATAATATATGGGTGGGGGAGGGAGATAATATGCAAAGTGGTGGGACTAGAGATAATATGCAAAACATAATACATTATGAGGGTGAGGATAGGTGGAGATAATATCCAAAGCACAGTAATGTTTTGCATGTTATTATTATTATTAGGGTGGGGAGAGATAATATGAAAAACATTAGAGAGATAATATGCAAAACATAGTAATGTTTTGCATATTATCTCCCCCCACCCTCATATGATAATATGCAAAACATATTAATGTTTTCCATATTATCATATTATGTTTTGCATAATATCATATGAGGGGTATGAGGTTGAGGGTGGGACTAGAGGAGATAATATGCAAAAAATATGAGGGTGGGGTGGGGTGAGATAATATGCAAAACATAAACATAATAATGCTTCCACCTTGCATATGAAGGTGGGGTGAGGGGAGATAATATGCAAAACATAAACATAATAATGGTTTGCATATTATCTACCCTCACCCCACCTTTCATATTCTTTGCATATTATCTTCCTCCCATCCCTAGTCACACCTCCACCCTCATATCCCTCATATGATAATATGCAAAACATAATAATGTTTTGCATATTATCTCCCCCCACCTCCATAAACATAATAATTTTTTGCATATTATCTACCCTCACCCCACCCTGCATATTCTTTGCATATTATCTCCCCTCACTTCCACCCCCATATGATAATATGCAAAACATAATAATGTTTATAATGTTTTGCATATTATCTCCCCCTAGTGTCACCCCACCCTCTTAAAAATGTTTTGCATATTATCTCCCCCCACAACAACCCCCACCCTCACCCTCATATCCCTCCTATGATAATATGCAAAACATAATAATGTTTTTCATATTATTTTCTTCCACCCTCACCCTCGTACTCATTGGATCCAACATGGAAGGTATACTAAAACTATAACATTAATTTTACAATAAATATTATTATCCAAAGGAAGTGCTCAAACAATTTTCAAATTGATTTAAAGAAAATAATGGACATTAATCCATTTTGATTATTACTAACATTTTAAACAATAAAGTATTCATATTTTAATAAATCTAATCAATATTAATGTCGCTTAATAATGTCAATCTTATTAATCGTTATTAATGCATGTTTATTAATGTGGATCGAACAAAAATTCAAAGAAAACGATTGTAATATTAAAGCAAATAACAAATTTGAACAAGACTTTAGCACGGCAATGGCCCTGCGTGCATTGGATTTCCTCCAGACCAAAGAGCTCTTCCACGATTTTATTTTCATCAATTTTGTGTGAAATTTGGTCAAAAATTGTTGGAACTCCATATTTGAGTGATTGCGTCTGTATAATTTGAGTGGTGACAAAGTGTTGAATCCATGCATTCAAAAATACAATTTAAACAACAAAAAATAGTCATTACACCAAAATCTATTTCACCCGATTCTAATGAAAAAAATCAAAAAGTAGAATATTTAGACACCTAAAACAAATTGAAAATAAATAAATAAAAAAACATAAACAAATAAATTCTAAAGTTATGATTTCGTCGGACTCTCCTCTAAACTCTCTTTCAATGAGAGGTTTATGTATTTCCAAAATTTTGAATAAAAATTTTAATATTATAATATATGGATATTCATATAGATTGTAATGACCCTTAACTCTCTTTCAATGAGGGGTCTATGTATTTCCAAAATTTTGAATAAAAATATTAATATTATAATATATGGATATTCATATAGATTGTAATGACCCTTATGTAATGGGATATACTTTAAAAGATGCACATCGAGTTCATTAAGGCCAATATAAAGTAGAGGATTTACATGGACATAGATTTGGAGCATGGCTTTTCCAAAATAAATAAATAAATTTAAAGATAGGAGGGTGGTTTTTTTTTTTTTATAAGTTTGGAGCATGGCTTTTTCAAATTAATTAAATAAATTTAAAGAATGGAGGTTTTTTTTTTTTAATTTCCGGGGGAAGAAAATGATTAGGAAGATGATTCGTTGAAAGTTAATTAAATAAATTTAAAGAATGGAGGTTTTTTTTTTTTAATTTCCGGGGGAAGAAAATGATTAGAAAGATGATTCGTTGAAAGTTAAGTTTTATATTGAAAGATGATTTGTTGAGAGTTTAGTTTTATAATGAAAGAGTTTATGCAAGAGAATTTGGATTTACATTTTTATTTTTATGGTGGTTTATTTTCTTTATTTGTATGTTTATGTTTTTCTTTAATTTTTGGTTGGGTAATAGTGGTTATGTTCATTATGAATGTTTAACATAAAGATTTCAATGCCAATATTTTATTTTTGAACTTTTTAGCATAAATTTGAACATTTTAAATGATAAATTCAAATATATAATTATAGTTATATTTTCATTTTTGTTTATGTTTTCATTTTAGATTAGATTTTTTATTATTACTTCAGATTAGTTTTTTTATGATTACTGTATATTTTAATTTTGTACACACATATTATACGGGAAACTTAAATCAAGAAAATCAACATATTCTCTATTCATTCATAGTTATACATTCTTTTCATATAATATACATATAGGAGCTAGCGAAATTCAAAACCCTAATCCAATGACTTAGATTAGTCAACAACCCTAATTCCTTAACTAGAAATAAAAAAACATTGGCAAAAACCATGTGCCGAAAAACTGTCCAACAATGGACACAAAAATCGAGGCGACATGAAAAACGAGGAAAAAATGTGACACTTTTTCGGAGGCAAATAACCTGGATTAGTCAACAACCCTAAACCATCGCCAAAAACCATGTGCCGAAAAACTGCCCAACAATGGACACGAAAATCAAGGCAACATGAAAAACGAGGAAAAAATGTGACATGTTTTCGGAGGCAAAAAAAATTCTCAGAGACGCTTCCCTCAAACCCTCGAAGGGGAGCCTAGCACCCCCCCCCCCCTACACACTTGACGCAAAGTAGCAGACACTATAGCTAATCGTAC
Organism: Picea engelmannii; assembly: GCA_009831015.1. Lineage (NCBI taxonomy): Eukaryota > Viridiplantae > Streptophyta > Pinopsida > Pinales > Pinaceae > Picea > Picea engelmannii. Next base: position 403,803 of record ML782227.1, on the reverse strand, counting down.
AAAAAAATATAGCTAATCGTGCAAAAAAATATAACACATACTCAAATTTTGATAATAATTTCCAAACAAAATTCAAAAACTAAAATATTTAAACCTATCAAAAACAAATTATAATAAAATTATGAAAAAATAAACATTTCATAACCATATTAACCTCAAATCATAAAAAGTTATACTAACTCATCATCAAACCTAATACAAATCTGAGTAAAAAAATATAAATTTTATAAACATAAATACAAACATCAAAGACCACAAAATATAAATTCAAAACAAAATATAAATTCAAAACAAAGTTAATAGATACGCGAAAGGGAATCATAACTTTAAAATGAAAACTAGTTTTAACATAACTTTGGGGTAGATGGAAAATTAATTAAAAAGTAGAGGAAAAATTTAAAGATAAATTTTATAGTTAAAATTTTAAATTTGAAAAAATATTAAAAAATAATAAATTTCGTTTGCTTTTCAATTTACTTACAAGTCACATGTTCATAGTTGAGAGGATTATTTTATATTATTATGATTTAGAAATAAGTGTATTTCTAAATAAAAGAACTTTTTCATAAATAATAATTTTTATAAAAAAAATTAATTGAGATTAAAAAAAAAATAGTTTAAGTTTTGTATAAAATGGAATGATTTTTCTTATAATTTTATTTGATTATTCGACTAAAAATTGGGTAGAATATTAAACAATATTTTTATTTTTCTAATATTATCAATATAAGTCTATCTTAAACTTAAAAAACACAAGAAAAAACTATATATATATATATATATATATATATATATATATATATATATTATAACCAAAATAAAACAAGATATATTTTAATTTTATTACCATTTTAAATCCATTTTAACCCCTCAATTAGCAAAAATATACAGATGATCTTTATAATTAATTTTATTTGGTTTTTAATTGAGTTCATCTTATTTTTATTATTGAGCCAATTTTAATTGATTTATTAATTGAGCATTATCTAAACTAACCTAATGCCCTAATATTTTCCCCACTTTAATTATTTTCAGTTAAGCATTATCGAATATAAACATACATCTCCGATACTAAGATGGAAAACGCCTATCTACGCAATTATATAATATTATCCAATTTACTATATTATTTTTATTATCACTTTTTATTATTATACTTTATCTTTTATATTTTATAAAAATAATTTCTACATACTTTTTTTATTTTTCAACGTGCGTAGATTAAGCGACCTTTCACATAATTTCTACGAACATTTTTTTTTCCAATGTGCGTAGATTAAGCTACCCTAGTGGAACTGGGTTGGGTCATGATCCCCTTTTCGCTACTAGCATGGAGTGTAAAGGCATGTCCGCCTATTGCTTGTGGTAGAAGATGGTTTTACCTTGGTTCATCTCATTCCCTAGGAAGATCCCTCTCTATCGACTTCTTGGAATCTTCCCCATAAAACCAATTGCTCCCAAGTGAATACCTTATTTACACTTTAATATTGTTACATTTCATTTAGATTTAAATTATATTTTTTTTTTTAAGAAGTTGATAAAATTTATTATAATTCAATTATCAATTAATAATTAACACAATGATTATTAAATATTATGTGTAAATGTGGATTAACACATCTTAATTATTCAAGGAAACAATGTCATTTAAAATAATATGTTGGTAGTCTACAACGGGTAGACTTTCACTCTTTAAGAGGTCTTTGACTTTTAAGTCATTAGTTAGCATGTCATATGTTTCTTTATATCTTAGAAAGACTAGCTCTTAGTGAATCATATATACTTTTAAGTTTCACTTTAATACCAAAAAGAGGTTTCAACCTAAATAGTATATGTAAGAAAGTCATTATCCCTTATAATCATTGTTAAGACTACCTACAATAGAATTATGTGTTTTCTAAAAACATAAAGCCTTAATCTTTTATATATATATATATATATATATGATTTACATTTTTAGTAATATAAATTAATTAATAACCTTAATCTTATTATATATAGAAGACAAAATGCTATAGTAAGAATTTGGAGTAAATTATCCCACGAATAAATAACCAATAAATCATGAGATAAAATGATTTTTTCTAAAGAAAGATTGCATGTTCCTTATCTGTTAGGCTACGAAAGGCGTATACCTATTGGAGATGTGCACAATTAATCACCTTTTAATCTAAAATTATAATTTGATGGCTAACAATTGAAAATGGTGGTATATTCTTAGTCGTCCTCCCAAATCAATGAATGTGATTTACTCTTCATAACTTCCTTGTATTTTTGAATGTATGAGTTAACCTGTTTACTTTTTAACATTTACTTAACCATATTAAGAAATTATTGTACCACCATATGATTGCCACATTTAACTGATTAACCTTTGGAATTACCACATTTAAGATTAACTTTTGGATTTCCTTAGCTCTATGTACATTTCAGCGATTCTTTTGGATTTTTACTGTGTTGAGAATTTTTATCAATCTAAACCTTTCGACGTTCACCAGCAACAACACCAACCACTTTACAGCTGTGCTAGTCTATATTTTAAACCAATACTAAATAAATCCTCAGATAAAATGATTATAAGCTATTATGAATATTTTAAATTGCCCTACTTAATAAATTCGAAATTAAAAATAAATATACGCCGTTAAATAAACGGATGAGTCTTCCACGTTCTCGCCGTTTCTGGTTCTTGCAAGAACGATGTATACAAATCTAAAATCAACATGATCACACCACATGCAAAATCACCAATTTGGGACAAAGTTTCATTTGTATTAACATCTTCAAATTACACCTCTCAAAAGTATCACGGCAAACAGAATCTTTGGAAGCTAACAACACCCATTCGGTGAAAAAATCTGCTCCGAGGGTGCCTCTTTCTGCTGCTATTTGTTCAGCAGAGGTAGATCGAGCACATTCAAATAAACTGACTATAATCAAACAAAACAATTTCACAGATTCTCTACGTAACCAAGTATATTGGCCTTGACAGAGAAACCCTGCTATGACTGTGATGCACCAGAGGCATATACGGCACATCGGTCTTGCTCCTTTGCACCGCACTGTACATGGCAGCCAGAGGGGTGGAAGTTGGTCGACCGGATCTGCAGGAAGGAACGATATCGTTCATATAGATTGGCTTCGCTCGAGACTTGAACTCGGGAATGGCCCTCTTCATGTGCTTCTTCTTCTCGCTGGATTTCCTCCAGAAGAACAGAGAGCTCTTCCATGACTTCCTTTTCTTCGAATCCTCCGCCGATTTGTGAAGATGATCCAACGGGGCTTTCAAATGCGAGAGCGACGGCGCCTCCACCTCGCCCTCTTGATGCCGTTGAGCTTCTGCAAGCACCTGTGAAAGCCACATTATTTATTAAAAGAAACGTTACACTATTAGCACAGACTTAAAAACTGTAAAATGCGCCTTGTTGTTTCTCTTAACGCAAACTGCAAGTATTTATAATAGGCGGCCCTGGGATCTGAGAGAGAACCTGAGCGTAGTCTATTTGTGGATCAAAGCAAAAATAGTCGAACTGGGATTGCCCAGACATGGGGGATGTCACAGCTGACGTTGCCATTTTTGCTCCTGCCTGCACAAAGATGGAAGACATTGAAAAATAAAAATGAGATCACAAAACCATGGTTTCACCCATATTAGTTTTTGAACATTTTCTTAAAAAAGAACAACTCAATTTTTTTCAGACTCCAATCTGATAAACTCCCACTGGTTTACTGCTAGATCACAGCCCAATTGCCCTAGTTTTAGAATAACTTACAGTTAGAAGTGCAAAGTGATTAATGCTCTGGCCGATAACGTTTGTTGGCTTAGCTCTGAAGCCTTAACATTCTTCGATTCTCCTTTCCCTTCCCTGCTACATAAATCTAAGAGTTGGGTGTTTCACGACATTTATTAAACCTTAACCAAAATACTAACCGAGTGATCCACAAAGTAAATTGTGGTTACTCAAATCACCACCCACCTCTCCATACACAGAGAGAAGTGTGATGTCAATGATGGGAGTCTCAGATGAACAAGGGAAAAAAGTGAAAAGCGTGAAGTTCTCAAAGTTGTCAAGTGGCTGCAGGGGCTTTGCAGTAGTCTGTCTGCAGTACCTTCGAAAGGTTCGAAAGCAATGCCGTGTATTGGCAGTGTCAGTTGATCATCCCAGGCACGCCGACGACTGTTTGCAATATTTTAGGATATGAGGAGATCCACATGTAGCCAATTTTCAAGTTCCTAAGCTTTGTACAGACGCATTAGGTATGTCGTCTGTTGATTTAATCCTCCTCCACCACAGCCCTATGCTGTTACAACGGTCAAATTTTTTAAGTTACCGTTAATCGTCATCCGGATATGATTACAATTCTATAATGAAAATAATTGTGTTGTCTTGGATTCTATGTACGACAACCTGCGCGGCCCCACTCCTCCACCACTCATGGTGTCCGCATAGTCTCATAGGATGCTTGAATGGGTGGATAAATGTATGGGGCTTATAAATGTCCAAAATCATGAACACACAAATGGGTTTTTTCAAAGGTCTAGTTAAAGTTGGTTTTTTCTTCACACTATATAGTAAATGAAACGAAGGACAATGATGGAAAACAAAGGCATTGATAGGGTGGGTTTAGAATATTTAACTCATGTTGCGTTAATTGATAGGGTGGGTTTAGTATATTTTATTGACGTAACATAGTGAGGTGGTGATGGTTAGGATTTGGCCCTAGCCACTCGCGTAGATTGACGTTAGCCCTTCGTGGCAACCCGATCTCACATAGCCACCCATCTCTACCCAGAGTACTTCTTTTGGTCTCCTTTTATGGTGGCGATAGTGGTTTCATCACCTATGATAGGCTCTCTCTCCCCTAGCGACTCATACATTTGCATGGCGGCAGCTCATCTTGCTTCGACCGTGTCTTCCTCCCCTATTGCATTTGATACTTGCATGGAAGCTAATCTTGGGCACTTTGTGGGAGCTACCATGGATATTGGATACAGATCTAGCCCTATTCCCTCTAATGGTAATTCAAGTATGGCTTTTTTCACTGATATTGTGAAGAATGTCTCTCATTTTCTTCGTCTTTTGGTTTAAGAGGCTTTGACCCTAATTATTCCCATAGTGAAGGGCGTTGTAGTATAAGTGATTGTTTACAACATTAATGTTCTTATGTGACTTTTTAATGGTTTCTAGCCTTGTTTAGTTGATCTTCACAAATGGATTTCATACTCCTAAAAACATGAGTTAAAACGGGAGGCTTTTATTTATCCCTGTGCGAAAGGGTCCTTCATTGTTCAGTTTGACCTTACAGAAGACAAGGATTTGATTTTAAACTTAGGAACTTGGTTTTGGAGAAATTCTGAATTATAAAAGAAAGCTTGGACCCCATCCTTCAACCCAATGCAGACAGATACTCTATCCTCTAGTCATGTGTGGGTTATGCTTCAAAATATTCCTTTGGATTTTTGGGTTTTAGACTCTCTCCAAGCTATTGACAAAGCCCTTGGAAGATTCCATTACAAAAGTATCAAAACAAAGAATTGAAGCACCACAATATATGCTTGTATATGTGGAAATGGACTTTAGCAAAGGGTTTTCGTAAGGTACCAGATCTATTATATTTGTAGAAAAGAGAAATAATGCAGAGAATAACACTAAGATAGCAACAGAAGACGAAATACTACAAAGATAACAGTGGAACAACAAATTATATGGAACCACAACACCAAAATTATACCTTTGTTGATAGGAAACAATGTTCACTTGCCTCTTCGAGGGGTTAACCCCCAATAGAGCACGACTCTATTACAATAATTCTCAAGACAAAACTTCTCATACCCTCTACTCCTATTTATACTAAATCCATCTATCCAAAATAACAATCTAGAGGAAGATCTTATAATAGCTTGTTAAACCCAAAAAAACACACAAGATTTTGATGGTCTTGGGGCAAGGCTAATCCTGCATAGCTTCAATCTTCTTAGGATCCACCCTGACACCTGCCTTGCCAACAATATGACCCAAGTACTCGACTTCTGAGGCTCCAAAAGCACATTTATATTGTTTGAGGAAAAGTTGGTGTTGAGAAAGTAGATGTAGAACTCGATCCACATGAGCAAGATGGGTTGTCCAGGTTTTACTATAGATGAGAATATCATCAAAGAAAATTAAGACAAAATGATGGAGAAAAGGATGGAAGACATGATTCATGAGGCTTTGGAAAGTGGAGGGAGAATTACACAATCCAAAGGGCATGATCAAAAAATCATAGTGGCCCTCATGAGTTCGAAATGCAATCTTAAGAATGTCTACCTCCTTCATACATATCTTAGCCAAAACGAAGATCAAGTTTGGTAAAGAATCGGGCACCACTCAATTCATCCAATAGATCATCAATGGTGGGAATGGGAAAATTTTCCTTGATGGTGAGTTTATTGAGGGCACAAAAGTCATGACACATGCATTGAGTACCTTTTGGTCTCCTTTTATGGTGGCTATAGTGGTTTCATCACCTCTGATCTGCTCTCCCTCCCCTGGAGACTCATACATTTGCATGGCAACACCTCCTCTTGCTTCAATCGTGTCTTCCTCCCCTGTTGCATTTGGTACTTACATAGTAGCTAATCTTGGGCACTTTTTGGGAGCCAGCATGGTTATTGGATGCAAATCTAGCCTTGTCCCCTCTAATGGTAATCCAAGTATGGATTCTTTCAGTGATATTGTGAAGAATGTCCCTCGTTCTCCTCGTCTTTTGGTTTTAAGAGGCTCCAACCATAATTATTCCCATAGTGAAAGACCTTGTAGTATAAGTGACCTTTTACAACACTAATGGCCTTATGTGTCTTTTCAATGGTCTCTAGCCTTCTTTAGTTGATCTTCACAAATGGATTTCATACTCCTAAAAACATGAATTAAAAGAGGAGGATTTTATTTATCCTTGTGTAAAAGGGTTCTTCATTATTCAGTTTGAACTTACAGAAGACAAGGATTTGATTTTAAACTTAGGACCTTGGTTCTGGGAAAATTATGGATTATAAAAGAAAGCTTGGACCCCATCCTTCAACCCAATGTAGAAAGATACTTTATCCTCGACTCATGTGTGGGTTATACTTCAAAATATTCCTTTGGATGTTTGGGTTTTAGACTCTCTTCAAGCCATTGACAAAGCCCTTGGAAGATTCCATTAGAGAAGTACTGAAACAAAGAATTGAAGCACCACAATATATTCTTGTATATGTGGAAATAGACTTTAGCAAAGGGTTTTTGTAAGGTACTAGATCTATTATATTTGTAGAAAAGAGAAATAATGCAGAGAATAACACCAAGATAGCAACAAAAGATGGAATACTACAAAGATAATAGTGGAACAACAAATTATATGGAACCGAAACACCAGAATTATACCTTAATTGATAGGAAACAATGTTCACTTGCCTCTTTGATGGGGTAACCTCCAGCAGAGCAAAGCTCTATTACAATAATTCTTAAGAAAAAACTTATCATATGTACCCTCTACTCCTATTTATACTAAATCCATCTATCCAAAATAAAAATCTAGAGGAAGCTCTGATAATAGCTTGTTAAACCCAAAAAACCATGCAAGCTTTTTATAGTCTTTGGGCGAAGCCAATCCTACATAGCTTCAATCTTCTTAGGATCCACCCTCACACCTGCTTTGCCAACAATATGACCCAAGTACTTGACTTTCGAGGCTCCAAAAGAACATTTAAATTGTTTGAGGAAAAGTTAGTGCTAAGAGAGTAGATGTAAAAATCAATCTACATGAGCAAGATGGGGTGTCCAGGTTTTACTATAGATGAGAATATCATCAAAGAAAACTAAGACAAAATGACAGAGAAAAGGATGGAAGAAATGATTCATGAGACTTTGGAAAGTGGAGGGAGCATTACACAAGCCAAAGGGCATGACCAAAAACTCATAATGGCCCTCAGGAGTTCGAAATGCAATCTTAGGAATGTCCCTCATGTTGGAATTGCATGGTTAATGCCTTAAAATCCATGAGAATGGGACCCAAAGTGCGTAACCATTCGACACTAAGTACAATGTCACAACCACCCATGTCAATAACAAACATATGATATGTCAGGAGGTACTGTCCAATTTAAAGATGTACATTTTCACAACGCCCACCACATTTCATGGACCCGCCATTGGCTATCATGATTTGAAAATTATTGGCGACACAGATATAACAATTGGTTTCCTGGGAAATGCGACGATGAATAAAATTATGGGTGCTACCACTATCAACAAGGATGATGACTTTTTGATGCTTAATATAGCCAATGAGCTTAAGGGTTTGTGGAGTAGAGAAGCCAATGAGGGCATGCAAGGAAATGAGTGGGTCAACTTCAGGTGGGTCAGCGGGGTCTTGGGTAGCATCGAGAAGGGATGGCTCTTCAACAAGGGGAATTTCCATGTTGTCTTCAACAACATCTTCTGAAATAGTCATAAAAAAAAATTGTTCCTTACACCTGTGCCCCAGACAATATTTTTCATCACAATTATAGCAAAGACCCTTGAGTTGGCATTAAGCCATTTCAACGCTAGTTAATTTTTGGACCTTGAGGGGAATGGCGGGGGGGCAGGATTTGTGGTTCGAGGGTGAGGAACAAAAGAGGGTTTTTTTTTCTAGGAAAAAACAACTTGTTCGGCCTCTTTGTCACATTTAGTAGCTTCCAACCAAGTCTGAGGGAGATCCATGAGAACCTGGGCTCGAATTTCATCCTTTAGGCCACTGATAAAGCATTCCCAGAAAAAATGCATTTGACATGCCCTCAGTTTGAAAGGAAAAATTCTCAAAAGCAATTATAAAGTCTTCCACTATGCTTAACTATTTCAACTTGGTCAAATGACCGAGATAGTGGGTATCAGTGTTAAAGCATTCATAGAGCTCGGCAACAAACTAGGTCCATGCAATATACCCCTGACGTGAATTTTTACACCATTTCCACCATTGTCAACGTTCAGGATCCAGATAGAGAACAACATAGAGAAGTTTGGCAAACTCATCAGTAATGCCATGTAAAGAAAAATAATGCTCCATTTGAGTGACCCAACCCATGGGATCAAAGCTATCAAATTTATTGAACTCAACGCAGGGAAGACGGGGGTCATGATGAAAGGAGTTGGATTGAAAATGCAGATAATGAGAGGAATCAACACCAACTAGTTGGTCCGATGAGGAAGGACCCAGAGTTTGGTTCAACAACTGGTTGACACCAGACTAGAGAGTAGTAAATTGGTTCATGAATTTGGCATCCATGGTGTCAAATTGTTGTTGAACTTGGGTCTCGAATTTTTCAAGGCAGGAATTGGAAGATCTAATATCAAATGTCACTTGTTGGAGGGACTCCTGGGTTTGATTGATGGAAGCTTGCATGTCTTGGTTGCAAGTGTTGGCCATTTGGAGATGGGGAGTGCATTTGGTAAGGGAAAAGGGGTGGGTGGGACCACAAAAAAGGACTTATAAGTGATAGGTACCACTACAATCAGGGTGAGAAGGGGAATATAATGGGAGATGTGCAAAAATAGGGACACTAGGAAGGGGTCGGTTCCACTAAAGAAAAAGGTTTAAAAATGAAAGGTACGACTGCATTAAGGACGAAAATGGGAATCCAATGGTATAGGTCCCAAATAAGTGTGTCGGCGAGACCACTACATTTTTTTTTTTACTTCTGCAAATTTATACTCTGATTTGAAGAATATTGTAGTGGTGAAATGCCCAAATTATTAACAGGAAGCCTGGATGCATGAGGTAAGGCTGGACGACAATAGATCTTGTTTTTTATGTTTCCATCCCAAGGGTTAGGGTATTCAAGGTTTCTACAGACAAGGGTTTTCCCTGTATTATAGCTCTCTGATATATATGTGGGGTCCAACAAAAGTATTCGACCATATTTCTCAGAGCACCAAGTAATGAGGCTATACCGTTCCCTTAGTCGTACTAACCGACTACTGAGGTACTAGAGAGTATCTTCCCAAGTGATGTTCTCGGTGACACTATAACAGTCAGGCGGTTGATTAGTTTATCTACGGAGGGATTCAAGAGATCTAGTTCGATCCGTATACAGGTGTTGTCTGATGCACTACCACTCAAAGGGGTACCAACCGGGGTTACAAGGGTGGCCAACAATGTGTGCTTAAGTACCACTTGTATTTCCTACGTGTATGCTTTCCGGACTGCAGATTTATGTGTTGAATGACAGATCTATGTAGCTTTAAGACGTCGAAATAAGTCTCTACCCTGAAAAAATTTAACCCACAATTTTTTGCCAAGGAAAGTGCTATGATACCACTTGTAAGGTACCAGATATATTATATTTGCAGAAAAGAGAAATAATGTAGAGAATAACATCGATATAGCAACAAAAGATGGAATACTGCAAAGATAACAGTGGAACAACAAATTATATGGAACCACAACACCAGAATTATACCTTTATTGATAGGAAACAATGTTCACTTTCCTCTTTGAGGGGGAAACCTCTAGTAGAGCAGAGTTCTATTACAATAATTCTCAAGACAAAACTTCTCATACCCTCTACTCCTATTTATACTAAATCCATCTATCCAAAAGAACAATCTGGAGGAAGATCCTTCTAGAAGCGGAAGCTTCTATTAGGTCTTCTTACATTTGACTTATTCTCCCTTATTTCTAGGCCTTATTAATATTTGCCTTTATTACATGGAGATACATTATTCTACCTATGTGAGGGGTTAGGGAGGTTAGGTTCCTAACAATTTTCAACACGAATAATTTTGACAAGTGCAAACTACTCATGGACATAAAAGCTTGATTACAAACATGCTTCTTTTTGTTGTAGAGCTTGTTTTGAAATAGATCATTTAATAACACATTCCCAAAAGAGCCAAGGCAATTTAGGAAGCATCGGCATAAACCAACTGGGTGGGTTGGAGCTAAGGAAGAAGAACAATTGATTAGCGAGGAAGATCCTCCCGTTTTGGACCCACCCATGGAAGAGTCAAAAGTGTATCTAGAGGAAACTAGGGACACACCATCAAAAGAAAACCCTCCTTGACACCATCAGTTACAGTCGAAGAGGAATTTTCTATGCCTCCTACTTCAAACCAAGAAGCAAAGTGCTCACTTAGCCCTTAGACTAAGGTGAGTTGGGTGGATCAGGCTGAAAAAAGATAAAATTCTAGAATAATGGGTACCCCCATAACAAGACAAATCAGGATTGAAAGGAAAAGAAAGGACTTCATAAAATGCTAAAGAATCTTCAACTGTAGTAGTAAAGAAGACAAATTATCCTTCAATGGACCATGTAATCTAGTTTAGCCATGAACTACTTCTGCCTTTTATTATGTAAGCAATTTATCAGAATTTACTCATGTAAGAAGTATCAAGAAGAAATTTTGTGCACATAAGTACTTTTTGTATTGGGAAAATAAGGAGCTGGCATTTTTGTGTGAAATATAAGGCTAGAAATTTTTTTAATCTTTTAGTGAGCCTCGACTACATCTTTTCATAGTATAATATCTCTTAGTTATAAAAAAAATTTAAGTTGGTTTTCTTAAGTTGTATAGATTAAAGTTAGTTTTAGTGACAGTAACAATCATCATTATTATGCAATGCCAAGTTGCAAGGTTATGATCCTTTGTTTGGGCACAAAGTTATGATTGTAGATACTTAATAATGGGTGGAATTATGAAATTTTCATGATTCCTCCCATTTTTTAGATAGGAAATTATAACCTTCTGAACACAATGGTTTTGCCATTTCTAGGTAGACAATCATAACATTGTGACTTAAGTTCATGGTTCTACCATTTCTAAGTAGGAAACATAACCTTGTGGCCTATTTCTTTATGGTTCCACTCATTTCCAACTTTCCTATTCATGGTTCTGCCCATTTCTGAGTAGGAAATGGTCACCTTTCAAGTAGGAACCGGTCACCTTTCAACTTGCTCATTCATGTTCATGGCTACATGACCCATTTATAGGGGAGATTGAAACCTTTGCCATAGTTATCATTAATAAATAATTATCATCATCGAGATATGTTAGAAGTATATATTGAAAATAAGTGTTATCCTCGATTCTATGTGCAACATTTGTGCAACCCCACTCTCATCTTGTTCAAGTTGGTAAACGATATCCACCATGTCGACTCTTAAGGATGGTTACTCTAGAAATGTGTTGAAACATCAATTGTGCTTTGAAATGGTGATGGGAAAATTGCAAGGTTATGATTTCCTACATAGGAATGGGTGGAAACCATGAATGATTAGGGAATATATGAGCATAACCATAAACCAATAGAGCACAAGGTTATTATTATCTACCTAAAAATGAGAAAAAACATGAACAATTCATGGTTCTATCCATTTCCAAGTAGACATTCAAAACATTTTCCATATTTTTGGCTTGACATACATAACCAAAAAAATAATTAACTCACATGTGAATACTTCACTTGTCATCAAAGAAAATAACAATAAGAAAAAGATAGCAATCATGACCTTTTTCATCCATTTCCAAGTAGTTAATCATAATCATGTAACTTGTTTGGTCATGGTCCTACACATTTTTGGGTAGGGAATAATAACCTTGCACCCTACCCATTCATGTACGAATTTAGGTTACCATAACATTATGGTTTCATCCTGCTCATTCATAGTTTTTTCTCTTTCATCATTAGGACTCTACATGATGATCAATGTTTATCTCCAAATACCACATGTGGAGGATATTGAGGTCTCTCGAATTTTAAATCCAATTGTGAATATTCTAGTATATATGTATCTCAATGTTGGATTATCTCTTAAGTATTGAGAGGTAAAACATTCCACGCACAAACTTATGGCTAAAAGCTTTAGGTGTTAAGATAAAGATCTGTGTTAGTAAAAAAAAAAAAGTCCTTCCTATTTTATTTTTCATGATATTTTTTTATCTATTTTTTTTTATGTTAACACATGTTATATTACATGACACTTATATTTCACCCAAGGGTATAGTGTATCTTACGTCTCTTTTTGCAATTAGTATAACTCCATATTAACCTAGGGTTTAGAGAGGATTTGGGGTGAACATAATTTTAACTAAGAGAAGAAAGAGGTCATGTTTTTTTTTGTTTTATCCATATACACATAAATACACATGTACCACATGTACACTATGGATGCATTTCCCTATCTTCTTCCACTTTTTTTTAGTTCTTTGAACCATGCTAGTTATTTAATACTCCCCCACATAAACTCTTTAGGATTGTTGAGCACCTTCATCTTCTTCCACCTAGGTTATAGAGACATATCCACACACCCACATAGATACATCTCCACTAGATTGGGAAATAAAGTATATTTCCTCTCTCAATGCTTTGTAAAGATTTAAATGATCAAATATTTGTAAAGTACCATATCCATTTGGCCAACATTCTAATGGGAGGCCTTACAAAAAATATATTTGTGTTATTAGGGAATATATGAATTTCTTCATGCTCCATGTCACCATATCAAATATTCAAAAGCCTCTAGAAATCGAACATGACATTGCCATATCAAATATTCAAAAGCCTCTAGAAATCAAACATGACATTGCTGATTGGGAGTTGATTATCTCTGATCTGAAATTTATTGTTAAAATATGAGGACCAACCACGATTGTGAAAAAACCCCACCTAGCACTAGTGGAAAAAGAGTAATGATATTGTAAAAAAAAACAAAAACAACTATATATGAAATCATTATTTTAATTGACACCAGAAATCTTAATCTGTTCATTGTACTTCTCAAATTTCCATATTAATATATGATTGGCATCATGGTCAATACTTGTAAAAATATGTTATTTAATTTTATCATATCGCACAAGCTACCAAGAGTATGATTCATAAATTTATGCCCTTCTCCATCCCTGCTATTGGTGAATACATCCAATATTTGGGATTATTTGAAAGCTAATAACGAGCTCTACAAAGACTAGTTACGATTACATAACAAATTAAAGAAGTGAATCACTTTATCATGTAATCAATGGATCTCTCTAGATACTAGGTTGGTACTAATCAATAATGTTTTGGAGGTCATTTAGTATACTTGCACTACTTAGTTCGCAAATGATATTTATCAAATAGAGAAGTTATGTCTACACTTTTTTAGTTCGCAAATGATATTTATCAAATAGAGAAGTTATGCCTACACTTTCTTTGGTCAAGAAACAAGGAGAGTAAGACTTCTCGTTCATCAAATAGGACATTATATCACACCAAAATTTGCAGGAGGTTTAAAAGATATATTTATCTTTTCAAAGGCACAAGATGAAAAAGATTCTTGGAATCTAATCATAAAATAAATCTTTGGAAAATAACTTGTACGAAAAATGCATTCAACCATTATCCATCATGGATTGGATTCAAACCCATCTTAAGTGACAATATGCAGGCTCTCTTTTTTAAATCTACTACACAAAGTTATGATATCATTGAAAAATATCTTGCATGGAATCCTAGGGATGGGATCGAGATACACATTAGGAGGGATACAATCTTTGGCATTTCAAAAGAAAATAAATTTTTGGATGTTGTGATGGAAAGATTGAAATAATAAAGTATAACTAATTTTTCCAATGCTTATAATCCATCCTTAGAAACTAGATAGCAAGGGAGGTGGAAATCAACAAAGTATCATATAAGAAATCACTGCATCCAAAATGTATTTTATTTAAGAAAAAATGGAATTTTTTGGTATTGTTTCCATAACTTTTTATTTTAAACTTTGTTTTTGGCACTATTTATATTAAAAGAAAGGTATTGGAAAGTTCTAAAAATTATTGTTATACAGTTTTCTTGATTCCCCATACATTTTTCACAATAATCATTTTACAATTTCATGTGGAAAAGCATCTTTCGAAAGATTATTTTCCACTTGTAGCATTAAAATGCACAGTGTGGAAAATCTATGAGGAACCAAAAAAAAAAAAATTAATTAATTAATTGTAATTTAAATAAATAAAAATCAAAGTAAAAATAAAAATAAAATAAAATTATAACATGAAATTTTAGATATTTTCAAAACCTTTCTTTTGGTATAAAGAGTGCCCAAAATGGAGTTTGTGATCAAAAGTTACAACAAAAATACTGAAAGATTCATTTTTTTCTTAAATAGAATACATTTTGGATATGGTAATATAAATAAAGCCTCATATCCCTTGATATATCCCTCTTTGAGAAAAAAAACACACTTTTTGGGGAAAGGAATGTGGAAGGGGGCATCTAATACATAAAATTAGGTTAGAGAGCAACAATGGCATGAATTGAGGAAGGTAACAACCCTTAGTGATGGAATGGTATACATAAACTTAGAGCTCTTCCAAAGACAAAACAATTTACATCATTGCCCCTTCATAGTTGAGCCTTAATCTGGGACATCCTTTGGCAGAGGGGAAAGGAAGGCCCAAATATGTGTTTCTTATCCCAAGAGTGATCTAAATTTTTAAATCACATTTGTGTTCACAACCATTGTACCCATGAGGTGTGGGTGCTACAAGCTCCTTGGGGTAAGATCAAAAGAAGCTTGGGATGGTTTATTTTCCAACGGGGTCCTCCTATGTCACTAACCACCCTCCTATTGCATATCATATGTGGCATATAAAGCACCAAGAATGAGGCAATATTCATGTACACAAATGATTCTCCCATTTCTATGATCTACAAGTTCAAATATTCACTAATGTCAATGGTTGATATGAAACACAAGGGAACACAATGGGTTGTGTCCCCCTTCAAAGTGGATCTTCCAAGTAGATCTTCCAGTCCTACATTGCTACTACAATGGAGCTTCTCATGAAAACCCAAGAAAATTTAGTCTAGGGTATCATCTATCATCTACTATAGGAGTAGGAATAGGTTAGTATCATTCAATCGAGAAACAAGACTTCACTCCAACAACTATGTATAAATACAAGGAATAGTCACAACCATGTATAACCATTAATTATTAGATTACATCATTAGTGGTGAATTCAAACTCTAAGTTAGCATGTGTTAGGACGAATGGTTATGCTCTCTGCAAACATATATTACTCTCACATCTCATGTGCAAAGCAAAAGAATTCACTCCCTTGTTTCAAGTACTCACCTTCAAGCATATATTTTGGGAGCTCAACTATGGAAGAATGTGATATGGATGAAGGTAATGTTTTGTTATAAGTATGGGATGGAAATGGACTATGCACCATGAGGGAACTCTCCTTCAATTAAAATATCATCAAATTGATATCATCTTTATTCCAATGTAGGCTTATATGTTTTTTTTTGTTTTTTTTTTTTAAGATTGTTGGATCTTGCCTCCCTTACTTTCATTGGGATCTATTTTTTCGGACTTTTTTTAAGTTGTAAAATGAATTTGAGATAGAATATCAATTACGTAAGCCTCAAATATGAGGATGATCTCTCTCTCT
>ML782227.1:376901-387228 GCA_009831015.1 Picea engelmannii | reverse complement strand
TTAGTTCAAATAGACTATTCCAAGGTGGAGTTCACCTTCAGGTCTCTAGTTCTTGTATGGTTGGATTTCTAGTTAAGCTAAGTTTCAATATGTTACTGACTATCATTGAATTTCGATAGGTTACCAACTTTGATTGAGTCCCATTTGAGTTACGAGCTACTATTGTGATTGGTAGTTGAGTTGGATCAAATAAAAATAATGTATCAAAAGTGTCATGATTAGGTAGCAAGTTTTTCTCTTCCAAATAATTTCACCACATATAAATAATATGTAATAAGATTGCCTATAACTAAATCATAAATTATCTTCCAAAACAATTTAATTGCACAAGAATTCAATGCAAGGAATATTTCCCCTTTGCTAAAATTAATTTTAACTCGTACAATAATAATTCCATCCAAATATATAATTTCATATTTAAACCTATGACCATAAATGTTTTTCACTTCCATAGCAATGAATTCACACAAATATATCATGCAATAATAATCCCATGAATGGAAATTGTATTCAATTCTACAACAATAAATCCACAAAAATATATAATGCATGAAGTAAACTCATGATGGAAATTATTTTCATTTATGTAATAATAAACTAAAAAATATATATATTATGAAAGAATTAAGCCCATGGATGGAAATTATTTTCACTTCTGTAGTAATAAATTAAGATACTAACCAAAGTTTAGATATGTACATTTGAAATTATGAAAGAATTAAGCCCATGGATGGAAATTATTTTCACTTATGTAGTAATAAATTAAGATACTACCCAAAGTTTAGATAATGTGCATTTGAAATTACTTAAATATGTTAATCAAGTGATTACTAAGGACTCAACTTTAGTACGACATGTCACCCTTAGATAGATGGACAAACTATGAAAGTAAATCAATCCTCGGAGGATATGCTCTGGATGTATGTTATGTATCAAAACACTAAATGGGAAGAGTACCTTATCTTACCTTGGTTGAATTTTTTTATAATAATAGTTTTCAGAATTTCATTAGTATGACACCATTTGAACTTTGGTGTCAGTGACCTTGTAGAACTCTAGTCAGTTGGGATAGACTAAAGGACAAGATCTTGGTAGGACATGATATTATTTAAGAGATGGGGGATCCATTGACTTTAATTAGATTATACAAAGGATAAAATAAGACCAATACTACTATATGTATGGATGTGCATAGGGTTAATCATACCTATCGAGTTAGAGATAGTGTCTTCTTGTTGAAGAAACCCAATAAGAGTTATATTAAGCTTGGAAAAGGATCTGAACTTTCTCCTCGATTTGATGGGTGATTTGAAATATTGAATAATATCATACTTGTGCCTTTCTCTTCCACTCCTACTACATAGGATCCATGATGTTTTCCATGTATTAGGTTTACCACATTATGTACCTAATGCATCGCATATTCTTGATTCAAACAATTTTTAGGTTTTGGAAGAGGGAGCTTTGAAGGAAGAGTCAATATTCATTTTAGAACATCACACTTGGCATCTTAGAAATCATATGGTGTACTAAATAAAGGTCCCATTGGACCTTTTACAATATAGTTATGCTACTTGGGAAGATGCAAGTTTTATGTTCATCAAATATCTATTTTTTCCTTAATGGGAACTTATGGATGGATGTTTTCATACAGGGGAGTATGTAATGCGCTATTTTTCTTATTTTTCATCTTACTTATGAATTGAAATTTATTGAGCTTTTCTAGATAATTTACTTGATTTTTTTAGATTCTAGAGTATTTTATATGTGTTTTACTTTTTATGTGTGATAAATAGCTCTCTCTATGTGTGTTGATTATAAGACTTGTAATTTTATTCTTCCATTTAGAATTTGTATATGATGTATGGTTGATGCAATGAATGAGTATCTAATGTGAAACATCATGATATTGTTGCAACACTTGATTTTAAACATGATAAGTGAGTGTGTTTATCTATACACGAAACCAAAGGGTATTCTTCTTACTATGTTATTTGGATTATGATGAATTAATATGTTTATAATATGTTTTATACTATGCCAAGATGAGCAAACACATGAGGAACTCCAAAAATGGGGTTGTTATTCATATGTAGTATAGGAAAAAAACCTAAGACTTGTTGGGTCTTTGAAAAAAGTTGATGGCTTAAAAAATTGCATGAAATGAAAGGTTATGAGACTTGTTAAGATGTATTCTTAATCTTAAGATATGAATTTGTAATGTTATTAAACAACTTTTTGATGTGGCAGGTTGTCCTACCACATACAAAAACTCCTAAAAGTATTTGTGACCCAGGATGAGGGTCTCAAGGATAGATGAGCCTCCTTGGAGTGAATATCCTCATCTATGGTTCCACGGTTAATGAATGTGTTATACATGCTAGTATGAGATCATATTAACCTTAATTTCTGCAAGAAATTGATCACTTATTGGAATGAGATAGGTGTGCATAACTATTTGAGCACCTCGGGGTGGGAGCTAAATATATGAACCCCTATCTAGGTGATATTTATTGTTGTTTAGATTATCTATAAGACATGAGGATTTTTTATTCAAATCTAGTTGATGTGTGTGTTCATGCATGTGCAAGACACATGATTGAGCCTTTCTAGTTGACTATCACATGAGCGTGTGATGAAATTAAGATTTCCTACTCATTCTTGAGACATGGGTGTGAATCCTTTTAGAGGTGTTGAGTCTCATACTCAACAAACAAGAATGGTGTATCTTGCAACATGTGTGGGATAAAGGAGTTGGATATATGATCATGCCTACCAAGGATTAGATGAAACATGCCTACTATTAATACTTCCATTGTGATAGGTGACATGCATCATGGTGATGTTCAATAAGAATGTAGTAAGGACATAGAACAATTATTCCCCAATAAATTTGAACATCCTAGATCGTAAGCTAATCCAAGATCACTACATAAGACCCCATGTATGTATTACTAAGCTTAAAATTTACCTTTTTTGTGTCAACTTAAAATAATATTTTTTAATGAAATTTAGAATTTATTTTATTTTACTCACCATAAAACCTAGTCCAGTGATAATACATTTATTTAAATTATACATTTTTCATGGGAAGACCTCTTGTAACCTATAAATAATTAATTCTTCCATGGGTTCTTGAACTATTTTATCTATACCAAAATGTTGCAAGAATGCTACCATAATGAATGAATATGGTAAATTAAAATTTGGTGAAGGAAGTTGAGTATTATTGTTGTTTTAGTCCCCTTACTACAGGTATTTATGTTTACTAGTAATTCTAATAGGTGTAGACCCCACCATGAATGCATATCTTTGTACAATAGTGGATTTAATGTTATTCCTTTAGCTGTGATCCCACACAACTTAGAGGTCTCATGGAAATAATTTTTTCATTGGGTGTATAGTGCAAACCAATTCACCAAATTTGAGTTGGAAAGTATGCAGAATTGGGAAAGTAACTCAACAAGTCAAATACCAAACTTCAATTAAGTATAACTTGTGATTTATTGAGGTTTTATAATTTCTACATTTTGATTGCTAAATTAATAATTTGAAAGATATTTGAATCCAGAACAATAGTTGAAGATTAATTTTTAATTTGGATATGAGAATAGAATGTTGACCATGTTGACAACTATACTTTAAAATAACATAAATTTTTATTTTTATTTTGTACTCTATGGTAGAAATGTGTATTAAATAAGAAGAAAATATAACTATACAATGACTATGATTGTTTTTCTACCATTATGGAAACCAAACTAGTAACAAAAAAATAGGTCATTCATCCATTCCATCTTAACACACAATCCATATGTATTTTATCAATGCTAGAAAGGATATGGAAATCATCCCTAAGTGGACTCTCTGGAACCCAACGTTTTTCCATATCCAATTTTTTTAATTTCCTCGAGGTACCCTCATTATCCAAACAATCAGCTACAAAATTGGATGATCTTCAGGCATGCGAGGGTACAAGGGAAAATGCAATGTGTTCCCAGTTTCTCTCAAGGTGCCAATTGTCAGATATTTTTTGTGGAGACAATCCCATCTAAAGTTTTTGAACCATTCGGATAATAATATGTGAGTCATCTTCCAAAACCAACTTAGAGAATTATTGCTTGATTGCAATTTGCAGACCATATTCAATAGCATGCAACTCAATTGCATTATTTCTTTTAATTTCCATGAATCTAGCATAGAGCCATAGGATTTCTCTCTACTTATCATGGATAACTCCTCCATAGGCAGCAAATTTGAGGTTCCCTTTTTATGCTCCATCAAAGTTGATTTTTAGGAAGCAAGTTAGGAGCATAGACCAAGTTTGCGGGCTCAAAGTGCATGGTGTCTTGATTGAGAGGGGAGGAGATGACTGGGTAGAGTAAGGTTCCAAGCCTTCAAGATTAATCCTTACGTGTCATCAACTTTCCAATCATCAGTGAACCATGTCTTCGTCCACAAAGTCTCCATGAAATTAGTTTTGATTTTTCCCCAAACACCATCTATGCTCGATTGAGTGTCATTGAAAATTTTCCTATTACATTCTTTCCAAGTTTCCCAAAGAAACAAACCAGGGAAAATTTTCCAAATATGATTGAGAATTAGATTTGTAAAGGCCTTTTTGCACCAATTTTCAATGGCTGTTCTCACACTACCATGATTGTGATCGTATTGTCTGAAGAGGCTTGCTCCATTGTCCCATAGATTCAGAGAGAAGGGGAAAATATTGAAGAGGTTCTCACCGGATTCTTCTTCCTGTCAACATAGGATGCAATAAGATGGTCCAACAAAACCTCGTTTGATTAACTAGTTCCAAGTTAGTATTTTTCCTCTGGCCACCAGCAACAAAAATTTAGAAACCTTAGGCCAGAAGTTTTGATTCCAAATTTTCCCCCATAATTTTCCCTTCAGTATAATTTCACATTTGGTAGAAATATTATAAAATTCTTTTAAAGTAAAGTTTCTTTCATATTTGTAACCCAATTTGATTTTGTATAGCCATGTTTTGATTTTCATTCTTCTTTGTTGAAGTGCTTCCTAGAAACCATTCCATCCTTGATCCAAGTGAGTGTCAATCCATTCTTCCTTGGTCTTCCACTAGCTCCAAACTGTTTTAGGGTTGGCTTGATCCCAGTATTGATGAATGTATAATTGTTGGTGGCTATGAATAATTGTGTGTGGATTCTAAAATTAATTATCAACACGTAATCTAGGAAGTTGTTTCCACGAGTCATCCCATAGGAGGGATGATTGTCCATCCCTTACCTCCCAAAAGTAGTGATTTTGGATTAACTCTTTGTTTCCCCATGCATTGTTCCATATAATTTATCCTTCTTTGACCCATTCCATCCTAATTAAATATTTTTCCTCTATACCTACCACATATTTTCACCTACAAATTTTTCCCTAGAGGTCCTTACCCCTGGTGACCCAACACCACCTTATCTTGGCACCAAATGCAGAGCTAATAATTTTTGGATCTCAAAGGCTCAAACCTCTAGCTATCTTGGGAAAGAACACCTTTTCCCATGCTATTGTTTCCCACTTGAATTATGTAGATGTTCCTCCCCATAAAAATGACCACTAGATATTTATAATAGCTTTTAGAATGTACTTGGGAGATACCAAGATAGAGAATAAGTATATTAGAATAGCTTGAAGTATTGATTTCACTAGATTCAACCTACCAGTGAAATTGAGGGATCTAAAGGTCCAACTAGAAAGCTTATTTTCCAATTTGGAAAGGAGCTCTTCCCATTAAACATTACGTAGAGCATTCTCCACTATGGGGAAACCAAAATATTTGGAAGGGAGGGTTCCTCTTTGGAAACCAAGAATCTTGGTCACATTTCTATGAACTACTAAAGAAGTATTGAAAAATAAAATTTGGGGCTTACCTTGATTTATAGAGGTGTCGAAAGCTTCCATAAACTAGTACAAGACTTTTTTTATAGTTGAATCTTCTTTTGTAGTATGGGTTCCCATCAGTAGAGTGCCATCCAAAAAAATTTGATGAGTTGTGGTGAGGTCACCATGAAATTGTAGTCCCTTGATTTTATTTTATTCCAATGTAACCTCAATGCTTTTCCCAAATCCCTATTCCATGAGTATGAAAATAAATGGAGAGAGAGGATATCCTTGACTAATTCCTCCTATGGGTGAAAATGTTTATGATGGTGAGTTGTTTACCAAAATGGAGAGGACCTGAAGGAGGTAAGAGTCATGACCCAATTTGTCCACTTGTTGGAGAAACCAAATTCCAATAGAGCTTGTCAAATGTGTTTCCAACTCAGATTGTCGAAGGCTTTAGACATGTCAAAATTTATTAGCATGCTTCGCTTATTAGTGACTTTGAGTGAATGAATTACTTCATGGGAAAATATGATTCCATCAAGTATTTTCAACCCTCCATGTAGTCTAATTGTTCTAGGGAAATCATCATGGGGAGAAAATGTTTTAGACGAATGGCCATCACCTTGCTAATAATTTTGTACATAACATTACACAAGGAGATAGGATGGAACTTTTTGGGCTTATCAACTCAGTACTCCTTAGGGATGAGGATGAAGAAAGTGTCATTCAAAGTAGGTAGAACCCTTGTTATGTGTCTTGAGTCCTCCACTACTTCCCAAACCTATTGTTTGACTACATCCCAACATGCATGAAAAAAATCAATGGTGAAGCCATCAGACATTGGTGTCTTTCTCACTGGCTTCTCCATTGCTTTCTTTTTAACTTCCTCCTTAGTGATTTCCCTCATTAGATTATTGTTCTTCTCATCAGTTACCAATGATGGGATTTGTTGAGTTATATGTCAAATTTCCTCCATGCGATATTCTTGTGGCTCAATGAGCAGAGATTGATAGAATGTAATTAGTTTAGCCTCAATGTATGCATGCTCAGTTAATTTGTGGGCATTTCTTCCTTGAAGGGAGGTGCTTTTTTGTATATCCTATGGATTCAGATTGGATTCAAATAATTGATTATGAATCCTATGCCCGCATTCTGAATGTATATGCAAAGGCGGGCATAGGATGTACATCTACCTTACTTGGTCATCTCTGAAATTTTCACAAAGGATCCTAGGGTATTACCTATACCCTATAGAGTTTCATCATCTAAGAACTCCTGTGTCAACGAATAGAGTCGTATCTAGATGGGTATTGTTGGTGACGGAAGTCACTCCTGGATTGCTATCAGGAGTAGAGCCCGATGCCCATCAGTTTTTATGTCACGGTTTGTTTATAGATGGGGTGACCGAATGGAAGCCAACTCAAAACGATATCATTCCAACTCTAAACTAGGCCAGGCATACATGGGTGAGTGAGGTCTTTATAAACTTCAGACAGTGAGTGTAGTAAAGGGTGAACAGATGGAAGACTTGTATGGAAGGAGTGCGAAGGTTTGTTACAAACGACAGGTTCCTAACAGACTGTAGAAGAAGGCATCCAAACGCAAGGTCTTCTTGCACTTAAATACAAAAACCAGAGAATACAATAATGCAACGATAAATCATTTATCATAACAGAACTGTAATAATTCGCACGACTCAGTCAGTCATGAACTCTCTAAGCATGAGACGAAAACTAGATGGAACAAGAAAAATTGTCTGTCATAAACGAGATATCTCAAATACAGATGCATAAGCTGAAAACTAGAATAGGTGCTAAAACATTACAATATGGAGCTCTGCTCAACCATCGATGCTTACAAAAATGGCGAAAACGCCTACATATACTCAAAACAAAACACAGCAGCGAAAACAAGATGTTGCATTAAATAATTGTGTCTGCATGGCTTCTGACAGTCTGCCCATGCAGACTTAGGACGATCGTGCACCCATGACAGATGCCATATTAACTGCGCATGGCTCCATCAAGGGGAGTAGCTAAGCCATTTAAATGTCGAGCTAGCGTGTGTAGACCTCCTCCGAATGGTCGCGAAATCAGGCCTGGCTTCTCTGGAAGAATGGGTACACAGGACCCTCCTGAGCAGACTGTTGGTCAGACCCTCCATGCCTTGCAATTAATGATTGAGGCGAGGCCTCAACCACCCTCTCTTTTCTTCATTCATTCCTGGCAGCTACTGGAATTTAGCCCACATCGAATCGGTACCTGGGACATCACCGTGCCTTCCTGCTCTTAGGATCGTTTTAAATCCCCTCTTCTGAGCCGAAGCGGTGCTTTAGATTCCTTTCAGGAATCATTGTGCAAACCCGATCCATAGGTCCTTCTGACTTTCCTCTCGGCCTCTGCACCTAGCTGTGGTGATCCCCGACTCTATATCGGGGTTTCGGGGTTTCGGACTTTCCGCTGCCACCAACCACTGTCCTCGTGAATCCCCGATCCCCGATTCTTCGATGAGCACTTCCACGTCGGGACCCTCCCCGATAACGCTGATCTCCTACCACGCGTCTTTTCCAGATGGACGATCCCTATTGACTCTTGAGGATTTAGGACTTTCGCTATCTTGTTTCTATTTCTTGTCCCGAGACAAGAAATATCGCTAACATTAGGCTCCATGGGGGATAGATTCGTCCCTGGGATGCTCTAAGAACTCATTCCGCAGCTTCAGTGCCTTGCTATTGGGCTATGGAGTCATGCTGAAAACATCCTGCTACTGAAAATACAAGCCGAAAAATAAAAGTAACAAAATAAAGCTACATGCTCAAAGGAGCTTATTTATATACAATCCTAAACTAATAAAATATTTTATATGGGCTAGGTGAAAGAGAACTTCCACCATAGCCATTCAAGCAGCTTCCTGGATAGAAGCTCCTTCCTTCTGTCGATGATCACCAGCAGATGGTGTAACCGTGACAGCAGAACGGCTACACTCTTCAACTCCTCCTTACAGGCTGGAGTTGAGATGAAATAGGGCAGCTCCAAAGCATAAGGGAAATGCCACTCCATGTATTCGCTGACAGGGTCATCAAATGAGTGGCCAATTCCAAGAAATTGGCGACAGACGACCTCTTCTGCTACATAGTTGTTCACCTGCGACCGAATATCTCTAATAAGCACAGGCGGGTGAATAACTGAAATGGGGTCGCTGATCTCAGGTGGTGGCTACTCACTGACTGGCTCTGTGCAGTCTGTAATTTGCATTTTCTACTACTCCTCTGGTTCTTCCGGTACCTCTTCTTGGCTCTCCCAAGGGTTAGAGTCATAATCATAATAGATAGGACCTGTGGGAGAGCTCTGCTTTTCAATTTGCTTCTCAGGGGGGCTTACTTCCTCGCATTGTCTTTAATTTGTGAACAGAGGAGAAGGCTCTACAGTCTTCTCTTGGAAGTTCTGGGTGTCCAGCTCAGAACCTGATTCATAGCTGTCATACACGGGATGGTTGTTACCCAGGTCATCAATCTGTGATGTGGGGCTCTGCTTCTCCTTAACTGAATAGTCGTTAAAGTTGGGTGAGCACCAGACTTCTTCATCTTGCAAAAAAGGAACGATCTCCAAATCCTCCTTTCCAATCCCAAATGTAAATACATCATGGGAAATCTCATGAAGAAAAAGAGAACAGTCCTCTTCCCCAACTACCACTTCATCGTTCTGTTCTGAGATAGCAAGCTCATCGGAGACAGATGTTAATGTGCTTACAGGATCTTCAATATTCTCCTCGAGAGAGCCATCTAGAACATCTGCCTCAGAGACTGGAAAATCCTCCCCATTGTCCTCAGATTTTAACCTTGCATGTTGGGCGATGAGAGATATCCTTAGTTCACTCAGAGCAACTTCCTCCCCCAGTCTTCTATCCTTACAGCCCTCATCAGACATAATCATATCTGGGAGGATTTCTTCTTCTTGGCTCTCCCATGGGTCAGATTCATAATGACCATAAACAGGCCCCGTGGGAAAGCTTTTTTCATAATCGCCCTCAGTAGAGCTGATAAGGGCCTCTGCTTCAAAGGATGGGAAATCCTCAGCGTATTTTTCAGCTTCCCACCTGTCAAGTCTGGCAGTGATAGATTTTATCAGTTCCATAACTTCGCCCGAAGTAGAAGAATGGGAAGGAGAAAGGACTGATTCCTGATTCAGGTCATCAGGTTCCTTCCCACAACTTACGTCTGAAACAAATTTCTCTTGTATAGATTTGTGGTGTCCCTCACAACAATTATGAAAAATTAACTCAGGGGAATACAGCCTCTGACAATAGGTGGTGAAAGCTGCGTGGAATTCACCGAGTGAAGAAATGCTAGCAGGGGGTAAAGAATGATACCATTTATGCGCATCCCCTGCTAATGAGAACATGAACATTTTCAGTAATACATCCTCATGATGTATCTCCCACTGATGCATGAGTTCATGAAACTCACTGAGGTGCT
>ML782227.1:351244-365695 GCA_009831015.1 Picea engelmannii | reverse complement strand
AAACTATATAAAATCCTTAGAAATTTGAATATTTTTACAAAAATATCGCCAATCATTTATAGTTGGCATATGAAGGATTAGTAAGATTCACCAAGGTTTCTACATTTTAAAATAAATTTCCATCCTTAAAATCATCCCTGGTACTATCGATTGGCCCTTTAAATAAAATTTTCTAATTGCATGTGGAAAAACTTGTTTGTATTAACAATAATGGAATTGGATCGTTGTTTCTTGGAAGCTACAGATTGAAATTCACTATAAGTCATTGTACGAATGGCTTTATTGATGGAAATCATGACTTCGGCTCTGAATGTTAATATATCTCCAAGTTATAATTGTCATTGACTTTATGAGAAAATAAGCTCGATGGCTGATTATACCTATGAATACAGTAGCAATTGGAAAAAATGAATTATCTTCCTTGTTGAGTGTTTGGTCTCAGAAATTGGCATCTCTTTAAGAATATGGATATGTTGGAGTTGTTCAAAATGATAAGTGTGTAGAATGATAATGAAAATTTAGATATGTTCTTCATGATTATAAGTGTGTGGAATGATAATAAAAAAATGATATTGTGTTATTATATTGGTATTTAGTTGGGTTTTATATTGTAAATTGTTATACCAGATTGGGTGATAGGGAGGAGTGATGAGACAAGGGTAGGGGCCTTGGGACCCGTCCACACCTAGCATCCCGTCAGCCCCCCACGACGATCGTCTTCATAACATGATGTTGTCTTTCTTAAATAATCGCCCTCGTGACCTTTATTATCTGCGTGCAAAATATCTTAACCTATTTAGCCCACACTTCCTTGGTAAAAGATCTGCAATCAAGGTTGTTAATGGTGCATTCATGGTGTCACGTTCCAGGCTCTATTTATCTAAGTTGGTTGCCTCTTCATCTGGTTCATTGTTCTTATGGGGTTCCACTCTCCTTTGTCATTTCACGACCTTTGTTTGGTGCCTGTCAGTCTCCCACATCACCCACTCTGTGACTTCCATATCCCTTCTAGTGTTCATCTCCCACCACCTCGATCATCCAATGACACGAGGCACGCAAAGGAAAATAGCTCGGAGTCGTAAAGGCGGTGTCTCTACTCGACAAACTCAAGCTGTGATGGCCCAAGAAACTACAACTTACGAATCCCATATGCCTCTAGAGGTTCAAGTGAAATTGGACCTGGCCGAGGTTGATGTTAAAGTTTTACGACATTTTGAATGAGGAGGTAGATGTGAATATTGGTTCGTGGGTTTCGAATCTAGACACCATCGATCTAGGGCCACCCTTTACTCCAAACCAGTGGACATATAGTGGCTCCTTAAAACTCTTATGGGAAAGGATCTTGTAAAAAGAAATGAGGCCCACCAATAATTCTATTTGTAGTTGGATGATGTCCAACAACAACTACGGGGAAATGGACAAGAAGATTGAAGGAATTGCAGCCAAAGCAACTGATACTGCTAGAACTAGCATGGAGCACACCCAACAACAAATGTCGCTCTTAGTGGAGTTCTCTAGACCACTCAATTGATATCTTATGATAGTTTTGCTAGTTTTTTTGGTTTTTTAGCCACAAAGGGAGAGAGGTTTTCATGCCACCTCTTATCACTCATCATAGGAAATATAGACATAAGATAGGCACTTACAATACTAGTTATCTTTTCGAACAATGCAATTAGCTCTTTTTTTTTTCTCTCAAGATGTAAAGGACAACATTTAAGATACTCATGTGTATTTGGTTTGGTTTCCATAGTGGCAAGGCCAACAACACAATTTTGTAATTTTTTCTTCTTTTAGTGATGATGATGATGATTAATGTCCACTGAGATTGAATTGGTCTATCGGACCTGTTAGCACTTAGAGTCACCCTAAGACTGCTAGAGGATAAGCCTAGTACCCATCAAATAGGTTTGTAAAAGATAAGTTTTGGTTTGAATAGGTGGATCAACAAGATGGAGAAAGAAAGAGAGAGGGAAACAAACTGTAGATCAATAAGCTACACCAATGGGCAATGGAGTCATAAACATTCTACTCATCAAAGGCACTAAAGTTGCTCAACAAAAAACAAGATTATATGCTGATAGATGGAAGAATGAAGAAGGAAAATATCAGATAGAGTGTTCACTAAATAGAGATCCTATCAGTTTAATAAATCAACAAATACTTGAGTAAAACAATGACTGATGTGAAAAATTACAACAGATCCTTTGATCCATAAATCATTGGCAGCCTTTGATCCTCAAATCTACAATATACTCAAATAATAAGATATATAAAACACAAGAATTACAATATGAAAATCACAACTCTCATGAGTCTTCAATAGTAGTAATGGTTACAATCATAAAATGCCTTCATGCTTACAAATGAACACACAGAGGGAAATTGCTTGCTCCTACTCTCTCTAGCCTCTCTTGGCTCATGAATCCAACCCCTCTCCAAGAACTTCCTCCTCTCTTAAATAGAAAATAGCATAAAAATATCCTTAGGAGGTCGAATCCCATCTCTTTCATTGGATTCTAGGCCTTGGAGCTAGGTGACAATAGTCAAAGAGACAAAAATCCAACAAACTGCTAATTTTCAGGAAATGTTGGAAGTCATTAATAAATTGTTTCCAACTCACTGCATGAGGTCTTTAATGGAGATAAAAAATAGGTGCAGATGTCCCTTGACATCTAACTGATCCATGAGAAGTCATTCGAATCCTCCTTGACAGGTGACAACCTCCAAACAAGGCGAATATCCAACAATTATGCAAAACAAAGAATTTGCAGCACATTTCGTAGCGCACTGGTGTTTTAATTATTTCTCTCAAATGCCAAACTGGGTTTGGCTGAAATTTGGTCAGCAAGTCAACAAGGATATCATCTTCCTCCACAAATAATTTCAGAGAAACTCACACCACCATTTTGGATTTATGATCAAGTATGTAAAAGCAGCTGCTACAAGAAATTATGTAGCACATTTCGTAGCGCCTATCTCAATTCGCAGTGCCAGAGCCAGTTCGCAGTGCCAAAGGAAAATCAAGTAGCCAAACCATTACTGACCTCCAAACAAGACAAAAAAAAATCATGGAGTACCTAATGGCTGGTAATTTCATATTTGCACCTAGATGCCTGCACGCTGTCTAATCTCCAACCCTCTTCCTTAACTAGTTCGTAGCGCCAAATCAAATATAGCTTGCACACTCCGAGGAGGATGTTAATTGATGGTATGACATAATACCGGGGGATATGGTTAAATGTAGGCTCTGAAAACCATAAATCCTCCTTTACATGATCAAATTTATGTGTTAACAGGACCTTAAGAAGGTAAGGGATTACTTGCAATTCTTTAGAATTTTGTTCCTCTACTCGAAAAACATTAAGTGAAGCTTTCCAAGATCGTTATAGTTTTGTTGAGTTGAAAGGTTAGGAAGGTTGGTAGTGTGACAAATATTTTGAAATTGAGATCTAATCTGGGTACAGGCTTAGACAATCTAAGAGAGTGTTTTTCATATTCAACCCTCTTAGTGTCACAAAGGTGACACACTCTTTCGTCCCATGGAGTTTTAGGAATTGACCAACCTCTGGTTTCACTATGGAGCTCATGAGAATTTGTTCTTATTTTAGCAATGTTTGTTTTAGCAATGACTCCTAGAAACCCATTTACAATATGTAAAATCTAAGATGACCATAAAAATGAGAAGAACAAGAGCTCGAGGATCATCCCTTTGAAAATTTGCATTTCTTGTTTTTTTTCATGGAAGTTTTGTCTGTTGTAAAGTTGTTGTTCAAAATGCAATATTTAAATCACCAAAAACCCAAATCAAAACCCATGATACAAAACCCATGTTTTGAGCTACAACTTTTACAACAGATTTAGATTCAATGCAATACAAAAATAATGGATGGGAAAAATGATCTTATTGTCCAATCATCAATTTATATGATTGTCATGACTGAATATATATGCCTAGAATATTCCTAAAATCTACCCAAAAGATCCATAAAATATGCCCAGAACATCCTCGAAATCTGTCTGGAACATTTTGGGGATGGCTAGCAAGTCCCCGAGTCCCCAATGAAATCCCCAACAATTTAGATAAGTTTCCTAAGAATTTTTTTGAAAAACTTTTTTGGAAAACGATCCACTGCAACATAGTTAAAAAACAATTTATTTAATATGTATGATGATTTTGTTTCTATTAATTTTAATAAATAAAATATCTTTTTTAATTTCAATTTTCATAATAATGTTATGATTATTTATTTGCAAACAGATAAAATAACATAAATTACACACCTAAACTTTTTTAGAAAGGGTTTTTTTATTTTTAAGAACTTCAAGTGGTGGTCATAGGGTAGGACTCTAGGAAGTTTTACATTCACATGAATTTGGAGTATGGTTTTCAAACCATGTCTCTCCAAATTTATAAGTGAGGTTTTTCTTCATCATTTATTTTTTTAATTCCCCATTAATATTCAAGTTTTTATTTTTATTTTAAGGAGTACATAAAGCCACCATCTCGTCCAGCTTACCTTATTGATTCACCATAAGCGGTTGTCATTTTTAATGTCAAATATAAAGATTTAAATATTTAAATGTTAGTTTATTTTTATTTTTATTTTTTGGAAAAAATTGTATATTTTGGATATTTTTTTATTTTGATACTTATGGTAAAATTGTAATTTTGGTAATCTAACTGGGTAACTTCTTAATCTTTTGCACATTTAACCACTGAAGCTATTATGATTAATTTTTCATTTATTTTTCATAAATTTAACAATAATTTTTTTTTTATTATTTATTTGAAAATTTATTATTTACTTTAAGAAGATTTATTGATTAACTCTATTTAAAAATTAAAAATGTTTTAAGTTTAACACCTCTTTTCATTTATTGGTTAATTTTATTTAAAACTTAAAAATATTTTCATTATATATAGTTTAATATCTTTTTTTCATTTTATAGTTTGGTTTTGGCTAAACTTTCTATTTTTCGGTTTTTTTTTTGCCTGTTATGTAAATATGGAAAAAAATCACGTTTTTCTATTGTTTAAATTGTATTTCTGAATATATAAATAGATTCAGCGTGCTGAAAAACCTATCGAGCATTCCAATTATACAAACTTAGTCACTCAAATTTGCAAATCCAACCATTTCTTTAAATCCTAGTTTAAATGTTCTATGTTTTTATTTGCTAAAAATTTAACGAAAAAATATTAAATCTATAAATTTAATTTGAATAAATAAGTATCTATAATCTAAATATGTTAGAGGTTTTTCAACGCATTAAATTTATTTATGCATTTAAAATACAATTTAAATAATAAAAAATTAAAATTTTATCAAAAATATATAGCTAGATTTAATTCTATGCCACAACCCTCGGCTCGTACAACGGTCAATTTTTGTTTCGTTACCGTTAATAACAGTTATCGTCCTCAGGATGTGATTAAAATTATATAATGAAAATAATTGTGTTGTATTGGAATCTACGTACGACACCCTGAGGGCCCTACTCCACCTCATCCACCACGCAGAGTCTC
This sequence comes from Picea engelmannii, assembly GCA_009831015.1. NCBI lineage: Eukaryota > Viridiplantae > Streptophyta > Pinopsida > Pinales > Pinaceae > Picea > Picea engelmannii. The sequence continues at coordinate 360,165 of ML782227.1, read as the reverse complement.
ACGGATTGTTATTAAATGGGTGGATTCATGTACGAATATAAAAATGGCAAAATCATGAAAATACAAATGGCTGTTTTTTCTCTTAAGGTTAGATTGGTTAAAGGTGGTGTTGGACCGTAACATTCATAATTCATCATTATGAATGGTAAGTTGAGGTTATGATTTTTCGATTAGAAATGGGTGGAAATATAAATATGTAAATGGAAAATAAGTGGAAATATAAACAAGTATAACGGTTATTTATTTAGAAAGAGGTGGAAATATAAACATGTATTTACTGAAAATAAGTGGAACTATAAATAAGTAGGGTACAAGGTTATGAGTGTTTATTTGAAAATGGTTGGAAATATGAATCGTGCAAGATTCTATTTATTTTAAAATAGGTAACCATAACTTTGTAAAAGTAGTGGTTTGGCTATTTTTAGGTAGGCATTAGTAACATTGTGATTTAAGCTTATGGTTCAATAAAAAAAAATGGTTTGGTTATTTTTAGGTAGGCATTAGTAACATTGTGATTTAAGCTTATGGTTTTATTATGGTTTTAATATTTTTGGGTAAGCAATAATAATAACTTTATATCTTATTATACCTTCTAATAGGTATATATCGTTGAGTTAGGGTCGCAATGAATTAAACTTCTTGCATTACATTCGCCACTGAGTAGTCTTTTACACATCATCCTTCAGACGTCGTTGCAGTCGATGTCTAACGCCGAAACTATCTAGAGCCTAGAGTCACCGCTTGATACACTTACTACATCTGTTCAGCTGCATGTATGTTTTCTGGAAGGGCGGTGTAGGTTTTGGTGAGAACAAATCATAGCTAGATGGTGCAGTTGAGTCGAGTGAAGGGGAGTTACCATCTCTCTCTGGCCCCTTTCCAATTGTTTTCAATTGGATATGGATCTCCAACCGGCTTTGCAACCAGATATCAAACTATGTACATCTGTGTTGCGCTTCTCAGTACAACCATGACATGCATGGCCATGGAGATACATATATTACTCTCTATGGAAGTCTGGCTTTTGAGTAAGTGGCTTGCAAAGCTCTTTTCATGCAACCTAACATTATTTATATCATATCAACATTTGATTTTCTTTCTCACAATCATATGATGAAAATCGTGCATCACAACATAACAATTTCCCCAAGTCTTATTGATTGTCATTATGGACGATTACAATGCAAGTCTGTAATTTATCTCCCAAAGCAATTGTCAAGGATATTAAGTATTTCTTCTCATAATTTGGCACGGTCAAGAAAGCAAAATTAGAAAGGTGTGTGTTGGATTTCTAGATGAATTTTATGTAGAAGTGCTTATTTTCTATTTCTGTAAGTACCCAATTTTATGTATGCTTTGTTAGAAACAGACATCCCTGAAATATGCTCTCTTCCACACCTCTCAAAGATCACCTTCCCATTTTCAACAACCAATACATATATTATTCATGTTGTCTATTGTATTTTAAGCAGGCTACCATACATTTGATTAGCCACACCAATAAAAATTGATTTAGTGTCTAGACTGAATCACAATCCTTACTTGAAATAATGAATTGGGTTACTCCACTGTATAACACAAATCCATGACAAAAATGGAATTTAGTCAAACTGTGCATAGCAAAAACAAAAAATAAGGCAAGGAAAGGAACTTTCGTCATTGATTTTGTGTGTTTTTTTTAAATTGAAATAAATTTTTAATGCGAATACAAAAACAACTTTGTCATTAAGAATATCATATTAAGATGCAGGAATCTGGGAAAAATCATAGTGGGGTTTTGTTCATAGTCAAGCTATGTGTATGTCAAACTCTTAAAAAATTGGATATATTCCACCAAGCCCCAATCCCAAGGGTTTAATTAGGAAGACCAACCAAAGACATCTATTTTTTTAGGTAAACTATTTTTAATTTTTTTTTTTTCAAATACAAAGTGTGTTTGCATATCTTGTCCATGTTTAAACTATTATGAATGGATCCATTATCAAAGTATGTAAATCAAGTTAATAAAATATTAAAAAAAATATGTTTAAAGTATCTAAATGAAGTTTATATATATATATAAAATAGAATGAAGAGAAATTATTCGTTAAAAATAATGATAAATTATAAATGAAAAGTGAATGAATATTCAAAGTTAAAAATAAAATATAATCAAAATAATAATATCTATTGAAATAAAATGCTCAATGGTTAGAATTAGGAAGTAGGAAAATTAAATTACTATATACGATTTCTAACACATAATTTAATAATAAAAAGTTGAGCAGGAAATTCAAATTGCAGTATAGGGAGCACGAATTGTCATTCTTTGCTTCAAAGACTAGACAAACATGTACTTAGAACTGAGGTAATATCCACTAAATTAGCGATAGCATTCTCATAATCAGTTATTTTTGAACAATAACTCACAACATGATGGTCCATTATATTTGAACAATAACTCACAACATGATGGTCCAAACACAAAAGTGAATGTATACATTGTGCAATAAGCAAAGATGTTCAAAACAGCGTACATCATAGATGGTTATGGGTTAAACCTCGGGAGCAAGCATTATAACCTACCTTACAAATATGTTCTCCCTGGAACCCACCAGCAACTAGTTAATTGTCCTTCACAACCATGGCACTAATTTGGACTCTTGTTAAACCCTACATTAAAGTTCCTGGATGGACTTGTTTTAGTCAGGCGCAAATGAGTCATGAGGCAATCACAATTATGATATTGAACCAACGGAAAATTATAATTATCCACCATATATTAATATAAACAACATTGAGAGTAACTACAAAAGGATGTAAACGTTCACAAATATCATTTTATGACACCTTATGTAATCACTATGCACTATGTACAATGTGGCCGGTATAACACAATATTTGGCTAATGACAGTGAATACTTGGAATATAAAAAAAATCACGAATCAAGATCGGTCTCTTATGAAATTCCAAGCCTGATCCCTTGTTCTGGCACAAAGAGTTGGGGAATCTCATATCTTATGGCAATGTGCCCACTAGCTCCCAGAATCACCTTTGAAGAGTCATATAGTTTTGCTTCTTCTACCATAACCTTTTGCACTGATCTATGAGCTATTCTGAATTGAAGATCCACCTATTAAATAAAATAAATTGTTAAGCATGTAAATAAAGAGCCACACACTATATTTAATTAAAGTAATTCCACAGCTACTATAAATTTTCCCCTGGAATTTTCGACTCTTCTTATCTTCTAATCCAAGAAAAAAATGGAAGATAGTCCATGGGTGGTCATCCATATCGAATATTACATCTAAGACTTGACATCCATTCACTGATATGACACTAGAAAGTTTTCTCTTTGCACATAGTCTCGGTCTACATAACATTCTTCTACTAGTAAGGGACTACAAAAGAAGAGATTTTAACTGATACTATGGCAGAGACTTTCATCAAATGAAATATAGTCTAGTGATGCGAAAAAATTTGGCAGTTTGAACTAGAAAACAATTCTTCGGATTTCTATATTGATGCATGCCACTCAATGCAATTTTTTTGCAGTAGAAATGTTGGAGAGTAATCCAAGTTGTGTGTTCAGTTCCTTCACATTATGGGACAATCGAGGCCTACCTAAAAGTTCAAGCGCTCACCCTAGAAGTCAGTCATATATTCTTGTGTCTTCATAACCAACTCTTGAACAAAAAGCAAGTCAAGCATATCTGCTAACACTTTATTTGTTCTACCAACTCTTGAACAGAAAATGGGTCAGGCATATCTACTAACACTTTCTTTGTCACACTTTAGGAAAATCCAATCTCCTTGCAATGAAAATGTCGAAGAGTAACTTTAGCAAGGATGTTGCAGAGCACAAGTGATCCAATAACATCGTTGTTAATTGGGCCTGATATGGAGTCATACCCAGAAGTTGATTCCCTCCTAAGAAAAATTGGTTGGCGTACAATCCCTTGTTGAATTCCATGTGTGTCACATTCTCTGCCAGATGGTGGCGGTCGCTCCTTCTTCAACACTCATGGGAGTTGGAAAAGCCTTGTTGGAAACAACTACTTGTCCCTTGGTCTAATCAATTCTTTTTTTTAATAAAAAATGGTGTCTCCCAGGCAACCATTGCTATCATAAAAAGAATTAAGCTTTCACGACATGCTTCCCACTCAATGTAATATTTCAAATTCGACAAAAGAGACAACTTGAACTAATGTGTTGGAAATTTCGATGTAATGGAAAACATGCTTGATACCTAGTCTAACTATATATATGAATGATTAAACAATGATTTAACAATAATAATATTAACTAATTTCACATGAAACAATGTCGTGGGATTTGGGAATTGTTGGGATAGCTTTGAGTGCATGCAACTTCATCCGCATTTCTTGAAAACCGTTATCATACATATTGTACAATTAGTTTAAAGGAATATTTGTCCTTGGGAAACATGTCTCATTTTTCGTGTTGCCTCAATTTTCATGTCTATTGTTGGGCGATTTTTCGACACATGGTTTTTCGCTGATAGTTTTCTATTTTCGGTCAAGGAATTAGGGTTGTTGACTAATCTAGATCATTGGGTTAGGGTTTTGGATGTCGTTGGATCCTATATGTATATTGTATTGTAAACAATGTATCACTATGAATGAATATAGAATATGTTGGTTTTCCCAGTTTGGGTTTTCAGGGGAAAAATATGTGTGTAATGTTTTGTATATTCCATTGTATCTTTTATGTTCTTTTACTAAAAATCTATTTGCAGTAAATACTGTACAAGGTTAAAATCTACATATGGTTCCATTCATTTTTACTTATCCATTTATGGTTTTGCCATTTTTTTTCGAAAAAATAATGACCTTTCAACTTGTTCATTCATGTCCATGGTTTCACCCATTTCCTAGTGAAATTGAAACATTTGCCATAGTTATCATTCATAAATAATTATTATCACAAGGATATTATTAGAAGTATATTTTGAAAATAATTGTGTTATCATGGATTCCATGTATAGCATTGAATGTTTGTGGCCCCACTTTCACTTTGTTCGAGTTGGAAAACATTATCCACCTTGTAGACTCTTAAGGATTGTTTCCCTAGAAATGCATTAAATCAGAAATCGTATAAAGAAATGGTGAAACAATGAATTGGCAAGTTGCAAGGTTATGTATGCCTATACAAATTGGGGTGAAAACCATGAATGGGTAGGTCATATATGAGAACCATAAATTAGCAGGGCACAAGGTTATTATTATCTACCTAAAAATAGACGAAAGAGCATGAATTGTTCATGGTTCTATCCATTACTAAGTAGGCAATCAAAAAATGTCATAGTTTTGGTTTGATATGCATGGAAGCCTTTTTTAACTCACATGTTTCAAGTGAACACTTCACTCATCATCAAAGAAAATAACAGTAAGAAATATAACAAGTATAACCTTTTTCATCCATTTCCAGGTAAACAATCATAACCTTGTAACCTATTTGTTCAAGGTCCCACCCATTTCTAGGTAGGGAATCATAATCATGCAACCTACCCATTCATGTTTTTGTGTAGTTCAAGTAGGGAATCATAACATCATGGTTTCATCTTGTTCATTCATAGTTACATCCATTTCATTATTAGGAATCTACATTATGCTAAATGTTTGTCTCCCAAGACCACATGTGGAGGATAATGAGATCGTTCAAATTTTAAATATTCTTCTAAATATGCTAGAATATATCTATCTCAACCTTGGAGGATCTAGAAAACTGTGTTGAGAGGGAAAAACTCCACACACAAACCTATGGTTAAAAGTTCTCGGTGTCAATATAAAGATCTATGCTAGTCTTTTTTTTTTCTCCTTCCTATTTTATGTGACATTTTTTTTTATATTTTAATTTATTGGAACTAACACATGTTACATTACATGACACCTGATCCAGAATGAATTATCATATAATTTGTCATCTATTTTGATACTTTCTAGGTGGAAAAAATTGGATTTGATGACTTGTAGGGCCCATTTTAGGGGCAAGTCTCGCTTCGGAGGTTTGGGGTCCAAAACCTTCGAGAGCCCATTTGAGGCCTTAAATATTTGTTGTTGGGGTCAAAAATTTGCAAGCATAGCTTCCAACCTCTCGACATTGTTCTACACTTCAACATATTTCCAACAACATGAAAATCACCTCAATCGGAGTTCATATGTGGAAGTTGTGCCTCACACAAGTTGACATGCCTTGTTGACCACCATGGTATCGAGTGGATACCATGTATGCTTCCATTACTCGCACATGTGGATCTAGTCAAGTTGGAATTTCAAGAATATTCTAAAAGGCCCAAAACCCTAACATTAATTGGTGTTTAAGGCATGAAAACCCTAGCCCTAACCCTAGAGGACCATCATGCGATGTTAAATATTGGGCCGCTAGGAAAAGTAGGGGCTCCATTCTTATTGTATTGAGTATTGTACCATAAGAAAGTAGAGTAGTAAGAGTGGGATATTGAAGCATAATATAGGAAGAAGAAGACCATGTAGCACCCATATTGACCACAGTGTCCATGGAATCTTTGTAGTGAGTGTCCCTTTCTTTATATTCACTTTTCATATTCAGAAGAAAAGAGTAGAGCATAGGCCTCACCTTTTAGCTAGGTTTTTCTAAATGTACATCTTGTGTTCATTATGTGGATGATGTGTGATTACCTCTCTTTCATTTTAGTTTCACCTTATTGTCAATCAATTTTGTGTTAAAACTAATAACATTAAGTCTACAACTAAGTGTCCATATGTGAAAAATGAAAGTTGTGATGATGAAAAATACCATAAGATTAAGAAAGAGAGGAAATATCATCATCACAAAAAGAACTACAAAAATGGTAAACATGAAAAGAAGAAGAAATCTTATCAACAAAATAAAAGTATCTACTTCAAAGAGGATAGTGACTCGTATGAATAAAGTACTGAAAGCAATTTCGATAGTGATAGAGAAGAAACTCTCTTTATGGTGATCGAAACAAAGATTGATGAAGACAAAGGGAAGGAAACATTGGATTCAAAAGAAGAGGAAAATGTTGAAACGGATGGGGAAGTGGCCGATCTTGAAGAAGAAATCATGTGTGCCTTAAGTGAAATAAATAAGCTTAGGAAAAATAATTTGAAACAAAAGGAGTAGTTGTAGAAATATGAAGAAGAGGATCGTGATTCAAAAACCAAAATATCGCAAAGCCTTGAAACAACAAAAAAGACTATCATGGATCTAAAGGTTCAATTAGAAGAGGCAAGAAGGATACAAGGAGTGTTGAGAATCCAACTAAAGGAAAAGGAAGAAAATTATGAAGAGATATAATCTAAAATTGTTTCCTTAAAAAAGGAACTGGAGAAAACAATTATTAAGTTGAATAGAAGAAGTTTGAAAAGAGTATTGAAACCTTAGACAATATCATCAATTGGAAAAGGTCTACATTCATTAATACTAGTCTTGGATATGATGTTGTTGTTTCCTCCCTACCTACAACTAGCCTTGCTACAACTAGGGAAGTTTTATTTGTTGCAAGTGGAGTTCAAAGTGGTTTTCCAAAAGAACAACCTATTGTTGATTGTGCTGAACAAATTGATGAGTTGCAAGTTCCTCACATACCAAAATTTGAGCATGATATTACAGATGACATTGTTGTTGATATGTCTATTTGTTCTACTCTTGTAAGGGAACCTGACCCTAAGCCTACTTCCTATGATTATCCAACATGAAAATATGTGCGCTATCATTATACTCACCATAAAAATTGAAGGAATGACAATCATGCTTTCAAATATTTGCAAAAGAGATGTGAAAGACATAATTGTGGACCAGTGTCAGCTACCAGGATAGATTGTGGTTGGATTGATGGATGGTCATGGAATCATTTGACCATATTTTTTAGGACTTCATATCATTGTGTATCATCGGTTGTACAGTCGTGCAATGTTCCTCTTACTTATTGATGATTCCCTTGGAGGTGGTCGATGAAGAATCGACCTAACATGACAGTCGACTAGAGTTTCGACTCAGTATTCGCCGATTGAGTTTTACTAGGTTGTCCATCAACTAGAATTTTCAATGAGAATTATTGTTTCTACTTATTGATCCCTAGATGGGGGGGATACCTGAATTTGTTGATATGTGAACCCAACTGATGTCTTCTTATTGACTCGATTGTTTCTTGTTGAATTGACTTGGATTTGTTGAGACCGACCGAACCATGTTCGACTATTGTTGGAAATTTATTACTACTTATGTTGGACACAGAGACTAATTGGATTGACAAAGACTGATTATCTCATATTGCTAGTGACAGTGTTTAGACTTCTTCAGGAGTGTTTCTTTATCGTGTTTGACCAGCTTTTTTAGTCAAAACAAATTTAGGGACATGCAATTGGGAGTAATATCCATTTCATCAAGACATTAAGTGCTTAAGAAGAAGCACAAGTTCATGGGGAGCATCTCTTTTCCATTGATATCAAAGGGGGGGAGTTGCAAACAGGGGGAGAATTATTTCTATTTTTTAGAGAGTTGTATAAAGGGGAAGAGTTGTATACCAAGGGGGAATTATTTCTATTCCTAGGAGAGTTGCATGCTTTACAAGTTTGTTTTCTGAAAGAGGCCCAAAACAACAAGTTTTCTCTATCTTTCTCCATGATTCTCGAGAGATACTACATCCCCAAACCTTGCATCCATATAGAATAATAGGAGTAACAATCTAGTCTCAAAAATGAGTTTTTTGTTATCCCATATCCAAATATTGACTGATTTACAATTGTTTTCAAGCCCATAATAAGTTTTCCATCCTTCATTTATCCTTTTCTCAATGCTATAATTATAGTTGAGCTTGTGGTGAATAATGATTCCAAGATATTTGTATGAAGTCATTTCCTCCAAGTTAAAGTATCATATGTGATCTTATTGGATTTAATGATCATGACTT
>ML782227.1:325466-343931 GCA_009831015.1 Picea engelmannii | reverse complement strand
ATAGTCTTGTGTTTCTTACATTGCATAACCTTCCATATGTACTATAACATTGTTTAAGGAAATTTGATAAATGTCTATGTAAAACCAAAACATATACTAAGGATTGTAACAAGAACAAAATTACAACATTTTCTATATAAATTTGTCATAGAAAAATTATTAAACTCCGTGTAAAAACAAAACATAAGTACTAAGGATTGTAACAAAAGCACAACATTACACCATTTTCTATAAATTTGTCATATTTATTTTCCTAATGCAAAATCATCACCTATTTTCCCCAAGACCTTTAATGCATGCAACTATGTAATTAGAGAATTAAGAGCGTACTTAAGGTACGTAAGAGGGTGCTTCATCTCACTGGATTTCCTTTCAGACGGGTGAGCTCTTCTATGACTTCCTTTTCTTTACCTTCTCCACAGATTTGTGAAGGTGATCCAACAGAGCTTTCAAATACGAGACCGGTGACTCCTCCTCCTCCCCTTCTTGATGTCGTTGAGCTTTTGCAAGCATCTGGGAAATCCACATTAATTATTAAAAAGAAACATGTTGTTTCTCTCAATGCAAAATGCAAATATTTATAAGAGTAGGTCTCATATGGGATCTAAGTGAGATCCTGAGCGTTGTCTATTTTTGGATCCAAGAAAAAATTATCGCACTGGGAATGTCCTAGACATTTGGATATCATAGCCGATTCTTCCATTTTTACCCTTGCCTACACACACTTGGAATACATTGAAAAGAAAATGAGATCTCCAAAGCATGGTTTCAACCATTTCAGTTGAACATGTTCTTTAAAAAGTACCACCCAGTTTTTTTTGGAACTCCTAGGCACAAATGCTCTAAGAAAATCCCACAGACCTAGATCATAGCCGAACCTCCCCAGTTTTAGAACATCTTACCATTAGAAGTGCAGGTACATTGTTCTCTTCAACAATGGTTGTTGGCTTCAGCTCCGACACCATTCATGGACTCTCCCTCCCCTGTGACTTATATCTTAAATCTAAAAGGAGTTGGGTGTTGGGCAGTGGAAGAAAAACATAGCATAAAACCAGAGCATAAGAAAGAAAGATTAAACACGCATTAAACCAAGAACAACAAACACACACTTGACACATTGATTTATGTGGAAACCCAAATCGAGAAAAAAACCACGGGCAATGATTATCGATCTTCTTCTATTCAAGGGAGAATTACAATAGCCAACCCATGCATACAACCATCCTCTCCTCACACAATGTGCTCACTTTCACTCGCATCGTCGTCACATTGTTCTCACCTCTATGGGTATGCTCGTATATATAACATCTATCACTCAGTTACACAGAATGATCATGAATAGATAACATAGTTACACAAATAGTTCATAAGTAGATTGAATGCGCGCGCACATGCATGTGCATGTGCATCTGCATCTGCATGTGACCGCATGGGAAAATTCGTTGGCATGTTTCCAACAATCTCCACCTTCACAACAATTTACCTGATATATCATGCCCTTAATTAATTCATCATCTTTTCTACAAGCCAAGAGAAGCCAAACACCATCACTGCTCTGCAACTTCTATGACAATATCGTTATGTGAACATGCCTGCAAAATTCACTCCAGAATGGAATGTCCTGTCTCCATCAGTAACCTGTCTAATAGACCGATGCACTTGTCCAAATCTCATCAATCATAACCACAGACCAAATCACTGCGACCACTGTAGGTGATACTTGTGCTTCTATGTTTGAAGCACCCATTTCCATGCTCCTGACCTGGTTTTGCCATGTGTCTACTGACAACACCAACTACATGTGAAATGATGACCATTTCTCCATCGCAATCATCAAACTTCCTACTAGCATATAATACTCGAGACATATAACCCTTTTCTTCTTCATCAATTAAGACATAAGCTTGAAGATAATTTACAATAGAAAGCCAAAGGGATTTTACCAGTTTCATATTATTCATATTGAATTTCCTGAGTATCTTCACCACATACTTTTGTTGTGATAACCAAGCTTACCATATTTATTGTCTATGTGTATTTCCATGCCCAAAATTTACTTTGTTGCTCCCAGATTCTTCATAACAAACGTCCTAACCAACTGAGTCAACCTGTTGATCTCAACCATGCTTTTGCTTGCAACAAGCATAAAAGATAACACCAAGATAATGAATATACCATAAACATAATGGTTATACTCACTTCTTAAAAATTTGGCTCACCATGAAGGAATCGAACATCTTGTACCATTTGCCTAGCATGCTTCAGGCCATACAATGATTTTTAAGTTTGCAAACAAATCTCTTGTTGTGATTCTAAACTAACAGTTCTGATTGTTCCATGTACAACTCCTTATAAAAGGAGATTCATCAAACACTGCATCTTTGTCCATGATGATTCTGTGGGTAGTAGGATCCCACAATATGCACCCCTTAACATCATCACCATATCAAAGATCTACCTATTTGATTTGGGTCTTACTTAGAAAGCTAATAAAAAACCATAAGCATCACAACCGAATAATTTCACATTTGAGTAATTACCAGATGACATGTTCATACCTCTTCCTGAATATTTTTGTCTTTTGCAACCGATGGTGACTGAGTTACCAGATATCACAACCACTTATGTCCACAACTATTGCTGCAACTTGGCATTATTGAACATGCTTATTCGATCCCAACTTCCTTGCACTACTTTCCAAGTTCCATGGATACGAACTTGCCTTCATCATATATTCTCAAACACTTGATTGACCTACCAACACATTGGCCTTTCTATAGACCCACCTTTCTAAACTAGACACACTGCTCCACCTCGAACTTTGCATTCGAATAAATTTGACAAAATATACCCAAACCGACCAAGTAAGCCTTCATTGCTTACCTCCAAACCCATTTACAATGGAGTTCACCAAGCCTTTTATAGGCTTCATTACATGCAATCCATGGACACAATACCATGAGATACCCAAAACACATGGACCCGAAAAACCACCTGCTTTGACCTAAAAACAGATTTAACTCATTAACTCTTTCACCGAGTCAAGGTTAACCCAACATACATGCCCCTCCACATATTCAATCTACCTAAATCTATGTCTAGACTTTTCATAGGTAACCTGATAAACCATGGGTATGCATGCCTATCTAGGTCTTATAGACATATGCCCATTTACATGCAATCAATAATTTTTGCAACTCCAAAGTAAATACAATTTTTATTTATTTATTTACTTTTATTATTTCACGGTGACTCAACCATCATCGTCCTGCACTTTCTATGCAAACACAGGTGGAGAGACACAACAGACAGAAAAAAATTCATCAACCATACCTGTAGTTGAATTTGCTTCTATTGTGGAGTCTGCTTTGGATGCTTGTTGTCTTTTCCAACAATCCTTCTTGAGATGCCCAGATTTGCCACAAAACCAACATTTTTCTTTACCCTTATTGTCTTTTGACTTAGACTTGATTGTACCTTTCTGATCTTTCCCTCCTTCTGTAGATCAACCTCTAACCACCATTGCTTCTGTTGTTGAGGTTTCTTTACCGGATTTTTTCCTCATCTCCTCAGACAACAAAGCTCCCACAACAGAGTCATAATCAGTGACATCTGTTGTGTTAAACCACACAGTTGTGACCACATGATCCCAAGACTCAAGCAACGAACATAATAGCGTAACTGCCTTATCCTCATCTTCGAACTTTACTTCCATATTAGTTAATTGACAAATCAAAGTATTGAAGACATTCAAGTGATCAGTAATTTTCGTACCTTCTTTCATCCGCAAGTTGTACAATTGCCTCTTCAGGAAGATTCTATTTGACAAGTTCTTTGTCATATACAGACTCTCCAGTTTGATCCACATACTTCTTGTTGTCTCATCTTCAGCGATGTTAAACAATACCTCATCTGCCAGACATAAATGAACAGTATTGAGGGCTCTTGCATCCAGATCCTCCCAGTCCTCGTCTGTCATGCTTGTCGGTTTGTTTGTCTTTCCAGCCAACGCCTTTTGCAATCATTGTTGCACAAGCAGATCTCGCATCTTGAGTTTCCATAGCGCAAAGTTATTCTTACCGTTGAATTTATCCACCTCAAACTTAGAACTCTAGACTTTCGCCATTAGCAGAAAAAAAAACTCTAAAACCACTGCTTATAAAACCAAACCATTTATATAGAAAAATAACCTTATACTTAAAGATAGAACCCAAAATTAATAGTGAATTTTTTTTTTAAATATTTTTATACCTTGATAAAACCTTTTCCCAAATCCATTAAAATTAACTTTTTAAAAAATAATATTTAATATCATTTATATGATATCCATCTTTAAACATCCACTCACTCTTGAATTTTTCATACTTAAAAAAAATCACTTTTGAAAACCACATACCATGGCATTAAAGTTCACTACCCTCTCATGCATAATAAGACAAAGTGAATCCTCCACATTTTTTAATGCATACAATATTTAATACCAAATATTGTCAACTTCATACCACCTTAAAAAACTTTAATTTTTTCAAACCATGCAAATTTTTTCTTTAAGGAAGATCGACGCTCCACCTAAAAAGCTTTAATTTTTTCAAACCATGCAAATTTTTTCTTCAAGGAAGATCGACGCTCCTGGGAGAATTGAAAGGGAGCACTAGATTAAGATCAAAGCTCCTTCACTATAGATGGGGGAGTGTCAATTTGTTGATCTATGTGGTGCACAAATCGGGTGTGCGGATTTTATGAAAATTATAATTTCTTAAGTATGAGAGTGTTGACGTGTTTCTAACATTTTTTTTTAAGGGAGTATTGATGATTTGTTATTTATTCAATTTAATTTTTTTGCGCTCTGATACCATTTGTTAGGCAATGGAAGTAAAACATAGCATAAAACCAGAGCATAAGAAAGCAAGATTAAATACTCATTAAACCAACAACAGAAAACACACACTTGCATAGTGATTTATGTGGAAATCCAAATCGGAAAAAAAACCACGGATAATGATTATTGGTCTTTTTCTATTTAAGGGAGAATTACAATAGCCAACCTAGGCATACAACCATCCACTCCTCACACAATGTGCTAACTTGCACTCGCATTGTCCTCACATTATTCTCACCTCTATAAATATGCTCTTATATATAACATCTATCACTCACTTACACAGACTAATCATAAATAGAAAACATAATTACATGTGCATGTGCATATTTCCAACATTGAGTATCCTAAAAGTTTTACAACTTCTGAATAAAATAATTTAATCACCAAAACTATGATTGAAAAATACAAAATACAAAAATTCTATAAATCTTTTTCTGTATATTTTTCCTCAAACAAGAATACCTATTATTTTTGCAAAAAAATTATAGATCCTTGATCAATACAGCGAAGTGCCTTCTAATTAGTCAGATCAACACCAATCTTCCCATACACGCCGATGGAAGGGTCGGATAGGGAAGAAAAGAGAGGCGTAAAGTTCTCGAAGTATTTGTAGGGGCTTTGCAGCACTCTGCGTGCACCGCCTTCGAAAGCAACATCACTGTGCAGTGGCAGGTGTCGGTTGACCGTCTGCAATTTTTTTCGTTCATTTCGAATACTGTTTTATCGTACGCGGACTGCACATCTCGCCAAAGTCCAAATGTCTAAGTCTGAGTGCAGACGCATTATGTCATATGTCAATTATTTTCATGCTTTGTCACGTCCCTTTCGTTTCTCGCTCGCTCAATGGTTAATTTTTTTTTATCCTGGCTTAAATTCAACAAAGCGCTGATATGTGTTACTTTTAACCAGGTTTACAACTAGAAAAATTTGATATTTTTTTAGTAGAACCGAATATTATAACACATATAATATAACTATGTGTTATATTTTTTTAGTAGAACGGAAGTTAAACTTTTAACCAGGTTTGCAACTAGAAAAATTTAATCTCATAAAAAATAGTAGATGAAAATAATTATATTATATTTAACCCCACTCCTAGATTTGTTCAACCTGACAAACAAACATGGGATGATGATATTTTCTTAGGATTTTTCAATTTTACCTTGGATTTACAACAATAAGAAACCTCACAAACATGGGATGATAATATTTTCTTAAGATTTTTCAATTTAACCTTGGATTTACAACAATAAGAAATGAAGGGCTAGAAATTTATGTACAATGTAATTGAATATGTGAAATTCTATTATTTATGTTATCGAAAAGGTTTTTTACAACTTCTTTAGACACTTCAGTTTTCTTTTAAAAGAATGTCTATGTGAAATCTTATTAAGCTATTTGAATAAAAAAATATTTATTACATAAAAATTTATATTTTTTTAAAAATAATTAAAATTATAAAAAGATAAATGGAAATAGGAAGTGTTAAAATTTAATGGGAAAAATGTTTATTATAAAATGTTTTACTAATTAAATAAAACTAATATTTAAAATAAATTGTGAAAAAAATAATTTATTAAATATATAAGATTATATTTGTAATATACCAGATATAAAATGTATGCAGAACAAAAATAAAAGGTTAGAAATGGCAGAATAACAACATTCACCACAATAGCACTTAAATGATAAGAGAATAATAACATAAATAACACTTTGAATCTGAAAACAATGTTCACGGGCCTCTTCAAGGGGGCAACCTCCAGTTGAGCAGAGCTCTATTACAATAATATCCAAGCTAGGGTTCTCATACCTTCGACTCCTATTTATACTAAAAAGAAGCATCTAGAGGAAGATCCTTCTAGAAGTGGAAGCTTCTATTAGGTCTTCTTACATCCGCCTCATTCTATTTTATTGAAAGGCCTTATTAATATTGACCTTTATTACATCCAAATGTATTGTTCTACCTATGTGCGGCTTAGGACCCTAACATGTCCTCCCTCTTAAAAACAACCTTGTCCTCAAGGCTTGAGATGAGGAAATTGTTGCAGAATGGTAGCTGGTTCCCAAGTGGCATCTGTTGGAGTTGTATCTTTCCACTGGACTAACACTTCCTTGATGGTTCTCTGACGTAGGCGACGCTCACGCTGGTCCAAAACTGCTTCTGGCTGTAGCCAAATGGATTCTTCTTCAGCTAACTCTGGAAGGTTGGTTTGAATTTGACACTTAGCTCCAATCACCTTCTTTAAGCATGAAACATGAAAAACAAGATGTAGCTTTGAATGGTTGGGCAAAGCTAACTGATAGGCTGCTTGTCCCACACACTTGAGAATGGTATAAGGACCATAAAATTTGGGCACTAGCTTCTGACAATGCTCGACCTTGAGGGAAGTTTGCTTGTAAGGTTGTAGTCGAAGAAACACCTGATCCCCTTTTGCAAATTGACATTCAGAGCGACCTTGATCTGCTTGTTGCTTCATGCGATTATGTGCCATGACGAAATTCTCTTTGAGTGCACAGAGAATAGCTTCTCGAGCTGTAAGTGTTAGGTCAACCCCCTGGACCTTCGAGGCACCTGATAAGTATGAGAGAAATGAAGGTGGATTCTGTCCATATACTGCTTCAAAAGGAGTCATGCATGTAGCTGTATGATATGAAGTGTTGTACCACCATTCAGCTAAGGGTAACCATTGAGCCCACTGATTTTGCTTTTCCGAGGCAAAACACCTCAAATATGTTTCCAAACACTTGTTGACAACTTCCATTTGGCCATCATTCTGGGGATGATAAGCTATGCTGAGATGCAATTTGGTGCCTTGTATCTTGAAAAGTTCTTGCCAAAAATTGCTTGTGAAAGTTGGGTCGCGATCAGAAACAATAGAATGCGGCATGCCATGAAGCTTGAAGACCTGATCCATGAAAATTTGAGCCACCATGGATGTTGTAAATGGGTGTTGAAGGGTGCAGAAATGAGCATATTTGGAAAGGCGATCAACAACCACCATGATGATTGATTTATTTCCCGATTTGGGTAAGCCGGTAATAAAATCCAGAGAGATATCCTTCCAAATAGCAGGTGGAATCAGGAGCAGTTGCAGTGTGCCCGGAGATTTGATTGTTTCTCCCTTGTTGCATTGACATACCTCGCATTCAGCGACAAAATTATGAATGTTATGTTTCATACCATCCCAGAAAAAGGAACGTTTGACCCTGTCATAGGTTTTGGTGAACCGGAGTGCCCTGCAGTGGGTGTAGCATGAAGCTTAGAAAGTACCGTGGATTTTAGCTTTGATTGTTTACTTAAATACAAACAGCCTTTGTATTGAAGTTCATCATGGAGCCAAGAGTACCCTGGGGAAGCTAGAGCATTGGACTGCAATTGTTGGATTAGCTTCGAACTTTTGGGATCTTATAGCCATTCCTGGCGAACGGCTTGGAGCCAATCTGGGACAATGAATGAAAGAGAAAAAAGAGATCCTTCATCTTCATATTTGCGGGAAAATGCATCCACAACCACAATGTCTTTTCCTTTCTTGTAAATGATCTCATAATCATATCCAAAGAGCTTAGTCACCCATTTTTGTTGTTCTAGGGAAGAAATGTGTTGTTCCAGAAAATACTTGAGGCTTTGATGGCCTTTCTTAATTTGGAAACGTTGCCCCAATAGATAAGGGTGCCATAGATCAACGACATGAAGAATAGCCAACATTTCCTTTTCATAGATGGATTTGCCCAAATTTCTTTCAAATAGTTGCTTGCTGGTAAAGGCCAAAGGTCAACCCTCTTGCATAAGGACAACACCAATTCCTTTCCCTGAGGCATCACATTCCAACACAAAGGTCTTTGTGAAATCGGGAAGGGCGAGGAATGGAGTGGTGCACATGGCCATCTTCAAGGTTTGAAAAGCTTGAGAAGTGGCTGGAGTCCAAGTGAAAGTGTTCTTTTTTAGGAGAGCACTGAGAGGTGTTGCAATCTTCCCATAATTCTTAACAAACTTGCGATAATACCTTGTTAAGCCCAAAAATCCACGCAAACTCTTAAGAGTCTTTGGGTGAGGCTAGTCTTGCATAGATTCGATCTTTTTAGGTTTCACCCTGACGCTATCCCTGCGAACCAGATGACCCAAGTATTCTACTTCTGAGGCACCAAAAGCATATTTAGACTGTTTCAGGAAAAGTTGGTGCTGAGAGAGTAGATAGAGAATTCGATCCACATGAGCAAGATGGTCTATCCAGGTTTTTCTATAGATGAAGATATATCAAAGAAAACTAAGACAAAATGGTGGACAAAAGGATGGAAGACATGATTCATGAGGCTTTGGAAGGTGGAGGGGGCATTACACAAGCCAAAGGGCATGACCAAAAACTCATAGTGGCCCTCGTGAGTTCTAAAGGCAGTCTTGGGAATGTTTGCCTCTTTCATACGTATCTGGTGGTAGCCCGAACGAAGATCCAGTTTAGTGAAGAATTGGGCGTCACTCAATTCATCTAGGAGGTCATTAATGACAAGAATGGGGAATTTGTCTTTGATGGTAAGTTTGTTGAGGGCACGAAAGTCAGGACACATTCACCAATAACCTTCTTTCTTTAGGACCATGACCACAGGAGAAGAGTAGGGGATCGTACTAGGGTGGATAACACCTGCATTGAGTTCTTGGACCATTTTCTCAATTTCATTTTTTTTGGGAAAAGGGGTGACGATACAGATGGATATTGGGAGGAAGGCTTCCAAGTACAAGGGGAATGGAATGATCATGAACACCAATGGAAGGAGGGAGTCATTGGGGAGTGGAAAAGACCAATTTATGTTTAGAAATGATGGCTTGGAGGTCTTGCGGGATCGAGGGTATCTATGTTGCTTGTATGGCATGGAGTTGGGTGATAACACCATAATGACATTTTTTTAGCAGCTTTTCCATGTGATGGGAACTAATGATCTCAGGTGAACCGACGATGATGCCTTGGAACTTATATTGGTGGCCCTCCTGGTTGAATTGCATGGTTAAGTCTTTAAAATCCATGAGAATGGGACCCAAAGTCCTTAGCTAGTCTGCACCCAACACAATGTCACAACCTCCCATGTCGATAGCAAACATATGGGATTTCAAGTGGTAGTCACCAATTTGGAGACACACATTTTCACAACACCCTCCACATTTCATGGAACCACCATTGGCAATCATGATTTGGAAATTATTGACGACATGGATGTAGCAATGAGTTTCTTGGGCAATGCGGCGATGAATAAAATTATGGGTGTTGCCACTATCAACCAGAATAATGACCTTCTGATGCTTGATGTAACCGATTAGCTTGAGGGTTTGGGGAGCGGAGAAGCCAGTGAGAGCATTGAGGGAAATGACCGGTTCTACTTTGGGAGGGTCTGAGGGAGGGGTTATGTCAGTGGATTCAGGTGACTTAGACACAAGGGGAGTTTCTACATCCTCTTCTGAAATATTCTCATAGATGGCCACAAAAATATTTTGTTCTTTACACTTGTGGCCCGGGAAATATTTGTCATCGTAGTTATAACAAAGGCCTTTGAGTTGGCATTCAACCATTTCAGGCCTGGTCAATTTTTGGATCTTTAGTGGAGCAGAGGGAGTAGTGGGATTTACTAGTTTAGGGAAAGGGATAAAGGAGGGTTTTCAGTTTTGAGAAGATACAACATGTTGTGCTTCTTTAGCTCTTTTAGTAGCCTCCACCCAACTCTGAGGCTGAGACATGAGGACATGGGCCCGAATCTCATCCTTGAGGCCGCTGATAAAACACTCTCAGAAAAAGGCATCAGACATGCCCTCTATTCTAAAAGCCAGACGCTCAAAGGAAATTATAAAGTCTTCCACTGTTCCTAATTGTTTCAACTTTGTCAAACGACCCAAATGGTTGGTGTCAGTGTCAAAGCGTTCATAAAGCTCTGCCACAAAGTGTGTCCAAGCAATATACCCTTGACGAGAAGTTTTTCTCCATTGCCACCATTGCCACCGTTCTTGATCTAGATGGAGAACACCATACCAGAGTTTGGCCAAGTCATCTGTAATGTCGTATAAAGAGAAATAATGTTCCATTTGGGTTACCCAACCAGTGGGGTCTAAGCCATCAAATTTGGTCACATCCACCCATGGAAGGCGTAGGTCACGTTGAAAGTGATGGTTCTAAAAGTTATTGGAATGAGAGGAATGGTCACCTTCAGGATGTGGAGGTGAGGAAGACGAAGGGTTATCTGTAGGGATATGCAGTTTGGTGCAGAGTGCCAAAAAGACTGATTCAAGCTGGGTGGTGAGGTCTTGTTTGATTTCCTCCATTGAGGACTGCATGGTTGTATTGATGGCTGCAACATTGGCACTGTTTTGTTTCACTTCTTGTTGGGTTTCGATGAGACCAGATTGCAAGGTGTTGAAGCGAGCTCCCAAGTCTTGGCTACGGGTATGGGCCATGAGGATGGGGGAACTGAAAAGGAGCGGGTGGGGTCAAAAATTTTGCCAAAAAATGATATGGATGAATGTGATAAGGGCAAAGAAATGAATCCAATGGAATAGTTCTCAAATAATGGTGAAAAAATTTCCAGACTTTTTAATTTTTTTTACACCTGCGGAGTTATACTCCGATCTAAAGAATACTGCAGAGATAAAATTCCCAAATGCTTAACCAGAAAGAAATATGTATTTACTTGGCAACCTGAACACAGTTGCATGACAATAGATCTTGTCTGTTTTAATTTTCTTATGTTTCTGTCCCCAACGGTTAGGTATTAAAGGGTTCTACAGACAAGGGTTTTCCCTGTGCTATAGCTCTCTGATATACGTGCAGGGTCCAACAGTAGTACTCGCCCCAATATCTCAAGGCACTAACTAAGGAGGATAGACCGTACCCTTATCCGTACTACCCGACTACCCAGGTACTAGAGAGTATCTTCCCGAGTGTTGTTCTCGGTGACACTATAGCAGTCAGGCAGCCGATCGGTTTATCTAAAGAGGGCTTCAGGTAATCTAGGCCGATCCATACACAGGTGTTGTCTGATGTGCTACCACTCGAAGGGGTACCAACATGGGTTACAAGGGTGGGCAACAGATGTGTGCTTAAGTACCACTTGTATTTCCTACGTGTATGAATCCCTCAACCGCAGGTTTATGTGCGCAACGACAGATCTCTGTGGCTTAAAGATGCCAGAATACATCTTTACCCTAGAAAAAAAATTTAACCCACACTTTCTGCCGAGGAAAGTGCTCTGATACCACTTGCAATATACCAGATATAAAATGTATGCAAAACATAAATAAAATGCTAGAAATGGCAGAATAACAACAATATAACCAGAACATTCACCATAATAGCATTGAAATGATAAGAGAATAATAAAAGAAATAACACTTTGAATCTGAAAGAAATGTTCACGGGCCTTTTCGAGGGGGCAACCTCTAGTTGAGAAGAGCTCTATTACAATAATATCCAAGCTAGGGTTCTCATACCCTCAACTCCTATTTATACCAAAAAGAAGCATCTAGAAGGAGATCCTTCTAAAAACGGAAGCTTCTATTAGGTTTTCTTACATCCGCCTTATTCTATTTTATTGAAATTCCTTATTAATATTGACCTTTATTACATCCAAATATATTGTTCTACCTATGTGCGGGTTAGGACCCTAACAACATTATTCACACTATCAATTTTAATAATTAAAATATATTTTTTATTTTAATCTTGGTAATAATATTATAATTATTTACTAAATTTTAAACTTTGTAATAATATTATAATTATTTATTTGTAAATAGATAAAAATTACATAAACCGACATAGATCCATCTTAATTTCGTGAGAGGGATCAAACCTTTCGAGGTAAGGCATTGAATCACACATGGAACTAATACTTGGCTGTAGAATGGGCCTCTCAACTCAATTACATATTTAAACTCTTTTTTCAAAAGAATTTATTTTTTAAGGATGCACATCTAATTCAACAAGTGTTGCATGGCAGCGTAGTCCCTGCCAGGTTGGAATGGGAATAAATGCACTGCTACGGTGGGACCGAGAACATACATGTGGGAAGCAACTTGAAGTACATCACTCTTTGCAATGTCTCTACGTCGCAATCACTAGAAGTAGGAGTGTTGTCGTCACTGTCTCTATCTTTCGTCAGGCATCTATGGATAAAAGAGTTGCTAAAGCCAACTGATAGTAAATGTTCTCGAAAAATCCCATTAGGGTCGAACCCTTTTATCCTTTCAGCATATGTTAGGTTCAAGTTCTTGAAATGGCCTACGAATTTGTCAATCTTGTTGATGTTTCTACACACGAAGTCCCCGACTTTCCAGAGCAGAGGAAGGAATTGTTTTTTTCTCTTATCATGGAAAAATGCAACCAGTGGTTGTATTGTCTTGTTATTTTTGTAACAAACATCTTGTCCATGATGTGGCATGGAAGGAAAGCAGGATTTTCCTTGGAGTTGAAGACCATTAGTACACTGTAACTTTCCTTTTGTTCAAGTAACCCCTTCCTGTCCAAAAACTTAGTTGCGTGGCCAGATATTCAGGGAGCATCCTTTCCTAACAATAAACCTTTGAAAACTGAGACAAAGTCATTAAAAACCTCATAAAACAATGGGAGACCTTGTGCCTCCACAAGTCCTAGTACCAAAATGTTACTGGGTTGAATTCATAGTTTATTTTCTTGGACAGAGATAGTTTTGGAAATGAGCAACAATGCACTATTGCGAAAATCAAGTAGGATGACATATAAAATTTATTTGATTCTTTGAATCGTGACAACTGGGAACAGATTTCAATGGAAATTAGCTTCCCCCAATCGAAAATTAATTGTTCCTTGACTGTGAAGTAAAAAATATAAATAACTATACGGGAAATGCTTGTCGTGGATTCCTGTCCCATTATTCTTGTAAACAACCAAGCAATTTCCTAGAATGGATTTCTAAAGGAACTGACCTGCAACTTTGTGATATCTTTAGGAACTATTGTCGGGTCTTCTAGGAACTCAGGTAAGAGGTCCAACCCGTTATCATGCTTTTCTAGGAACTGCTTGTAGTCTTGTCCTCTGAAGGTCATCTTAACATTTTATGGAAGACTTGAGGCCACAAAGAAACATGAGAATGGTCGCACAGTGGAATAATTATTTGTCTTGAAATATATTTTTCGGTGCACCAAGAGACCACCTCCTTACAGTCAAAAACCTCAAGGACGCATCCTACACGAGCGATTCCAGAGGTCCAAATCACTTTGTTCTGGGTGGTACGGGATGAATAGTAAGAGTATTCCCTGGACCACTGGAAATTTTGGTCCTCATGTTTGAATATATTCATTGTATCTCCACAGAACTATTGTCGAGTTGTTGCCATAAGTTTACAAGAATGTTTTTTTTCTCCAGACGATGTCTGAAATGAAGAGTTGGAAGGGATAATACAACATTGCAGAAATCTTGGTGCAAATGCATGTGAATGGGAGATCTCCTCAAGACCTTCACTCATTAATGACAATTTCGATGGTTGTTGCATGATGTGTTGTTAGCATTAAAGACTAGTAATTGTGTACATATAAGTGTGAACATGGCAGATATGAAAATGAGCAATTAAGGATTGGATATTTTCTGAACGGTCCAACATGATGACTCGTGTTTGAGATGAACAATCGAAAGGGATAGTAAACTCTTCACAAATCTTGGTTTAATGCATATTAATGGGAGATCTCCTCGAGCGTTTCGCTCATTAAGGACAATGTTAATGGTTTGTGCATGGTGAGTTGTTAGCATGAAAGGTTACTAATTTCATATTAAGAAAGAAGTATGAAGGTCGCGGGGACATGAAAGAGAAATTAAGGAGTGTTTAATTATCTTTAAGCAGTCGGGTGGGCTTCAAAATAGGGTTCCAAGGTACAACCGTTGGAGCTGGGGGGGCGAGGGTCAAATTGTATGTCTCGATTTTTTTTAGTGCAAAACGCATAACACGAAAGAGGGCATGATGGGATAGACCAGAGGGAAATTTTGTATATCGCACAAGCCCGGGTAATTTTTGCAGGACACAGAACAATGGAAGTGCAAACGTGAGCCCGCCTATCCGGGAACCCACAATCGAAAAACTGGTTCAAGTATGGAATAGAGAAACGGTTGGGTGGATTCATTTTCGCTAATACATTGAAACTTGTAATATATATCCCATTGCATGGAAATATGTCTTATGCATGTCTCTGGGCAGAAAAGAGAAAATAAGAGAAGATAAATTAATTTAAATTTGAGGAGTCGAGCTTCATTTAAATTTCACCGTCTCGTCGGCACTTTTTCTTTTTAATGACGGTTTGTATGGTTGTTGCATGATGGAATGATAGCATTAAACCTTGGTCGCTCATAGTAAACAGTTACTAAGAATTGGAGATTTCGTGAACCCGCCAAACTGAGGAACCGCGAAAGCGATTCCATGAAATGGGCAAGTATGGAAAGTGATCAGACGAGCTTCATAATTAGGGTGACAATGGTTCTCTAGGACATGTGACTTCCCGAGGGTCAGATTGTATGTCTCAGAACTTGAGTGAAAAATGTGTACCACGGAAGAGGGGATGATATGGGAGTCTGGCGGTCAATTTGTATATGGCAGAGGCGTGGGAGATCTCCTCGAGCATTTTTCTCATTAATGACATGTTTAAGGTTCATGTATAACGAAGCTTGCCAATTGCATATTCAGATAAAAGTAGGAAGGTGGTGGGGCTAGGGAACAACAATTAAGGAATGGTTAATTATCGAAAGCGATTGGTGACGCTTCGAAATAGGGCTAGAAGATACAACCAGCAGAGGTGAGGGCCCAAGGGTCAAATTGTATCTTTCGGGAGTGTTGACCGCAGAACGTGTAACACGGAAGAGGGCATGATGGTGCATCCTGCAGAAATTTTTTATATCGTGGAACTCCGGGTACTGTCTGCTAGTCACGAAACATTGGAAACAAAATCTTGAGCCTGCCAGTCCAGGAACCCATAATCGAAAAAGTGTCTAAGTATGGAACATGGAAACGGTAGGCCAGATTTGATACACAGTAAATGTACAACATCATGGAGATACAACCAATTTGGGGCTAAGTATTGAAAGGAACGACGGACGGTCGGGCTCGTGATGGGGCATTCCAATGCACAACTTGTATATTGCGGAACTCCGGGCACTGTTTGCAAGTCATGGAAGATTCGAAACACAATTTTGAGGTTGTAAGTCTGGGAACTCGTAATCGAAAAAGTGTCCAAGTATGGAATAGGGAAACGCTTGCCTAGACTTATTTTCACTAATATATTAAAATTTGTAATAACTTTCCCATTACCTCGCAAGATCTTATCTGCATGTTTCTAGACAAGTTTTGTAGGGATGGTTAGTCCTCGAGGCTTTTGCTTATTAATGATGATCTTTACGGTTGTTGCATGATGGCTTCTTAGCATTAAAACTTTGGTGTTGCATATTTGGAAAGAAGTGTGAGGATGGATGGAAAAGGAAACCGTGACTAGGAATTGGAGATTTTGTGAACCCGCCAACGCGAGGATCCAAAATAGGGTGACAAGGTCTCCCCAGAAGACGTGAGGCCTCGATGGTCAAATTGTAGCGCTCAAAACATTTGAATGCATACTATGTAGCACAGAAGAGGGGACGATGTCACAGTCCAACAGTCAATTTGTATATGGCGGAGATCCGGGTGCCAATTGTTTCGTACCAGTGTGTTCAATTGTCACTAGTAAGACCATAATCAATGTATTTTGCAAAGGGCGCAAAGTTAGTGGGGATGGAAGGCATCGACATATACTTTGAAACATTTGTGAACCCCGGTAGAGTGAAGGTTGTGAGTTCGAGGAGTCTGCGGTGGAATTGTAGATCACAAAAGTTTTGAGTGCAAGATGTATATCATGGAACAAGAAACGAAATCCACATACTATTTGCTAGTCGCGGAACATTGGAAACAAAATCATGAGCCTGCCAGTCCAGGAACCCACAATCAAAAAAGTGTCTAAGTATGGAATAGGGAAATGGTAGGCCAGACTCGATACACAGTAAATGTACAACATCATGGAGATACAGCCAATTTGGGGCTAAGTATTGAAAGTAATGACGAATGGTCAGGCTCATGATTGGGCATTTCAGTGAACAAATTGTATATTGCAGAACTCCGGGCACTGTTTGCAAGTCGTAGAAGATTCAAAAAAAAAATTTTAGGTCGTCAGTCTAGGAACCCGTAATCGAAAAAGTGTCCAAGTATGGAATAGGGAAACGCTTGCCCGAACTTGTTTTCGCTAATATATTGAAATTTGTAATAGTGTTCCCATTACCTGACAAGATCTTCTCTGCATGTTTCTGGAAAAGTTATGTAGGGATGGTTAGTCCTTGAGGCTTTTTCTTATTAATGATGATCTTTATGATTGTTTCATGATGGTGTCTTATCATTAAACCTTTGGTGTTACATATTTGGAAAGAAGTACGAGGGTGGCCAGAATAGGAAAGAATGACTAGGAATTGGAGATTTTGTGAAGCCACCAATGTGAGAATCCAAAATAGGGTGACAAGGTCTACCCAGAAGACGTGAGGCCTCGATAGTCAAATTGTAGCGCTCGAAACATTTGAATGCATAATGTGTAACACGAAAGAGGGGATGATGTTGCAATCCGACAGTCAATTTGTATATGGCAGAGGTCCAGGTGCCAATTGTTTCGTACCAGTGTGTTCAGTTGTCACTAGTAAGACCATAATCAATGTATTTTGTGAAGGATGTGAAGTTAGTGGGGATGGATGGCAACGACAGATACTTTGAAACATTTGTGAACCCTGGTAGAGTGAAGGTTGCGATTTTGAGGAGTCTACGGTGGAATTGTAGATCACAAAAGTTTTGAGTGCAAGATGTATATCACAGAACAAGAAGCAATAGAGTTTGAAAGGGCTAACCCGGCAACCGCGGCCATAAATTAGCTAAGTATGGAAAGCAACAGCGGTCGATCGGATTCGTCATGTGAGGATATAGATGGAGATGAAGATATGTCAGCCCGCCAACCCTGGAACCCACGATCATAGAAAGGTGACTAAGTATATAAACACAAAGTGATAATAAACAGGAAGAAGAAAAGGGGAAAATGGCTAAGTATCTCACAGGACAACATCTATTGTTCGTCTATTAATGTCAATCTTTTCGAACCCCTGGTCAGTCCTCACTAGTAAAATCATAAGTTGCAGATCATGGAAGTTTTTTGAGTGCAAGATGTATATGACAGAACAGTGGAAATAAGTGTTGGATACCGCAAACCTAGGACCCAGTGGTAAGATAATTGGCTAATTATTGAAAGGGACCACAGTTGATCGGGCTCATGGTGTGATGATATAGATAAATATAAGCATCTTCCAATCTGTGAAACCAGGAGGTCGTGACCATAGAGAAACGACTATAGAGGGCGAGAAAACAGGGAGAATTTAAAGAGAAAGTGCTTATATTTATTCCAATAATATTCATATCAATATATATTAATAGATTATTTCTGGTCCAAATGCAAATCATCTTCCAATTTGCAGGATGTTGTTCGATTCACAAATTTCGTTGAAACCCATAAGCAACAGAAATAAATA
>ML782227.1:297654-325407 GCA_009831015.1 Picea engelmannii | reverse complement strand
ATATATATATATATATATATATATATATATATATATATATATATATATATATATATATATATATATATATATATATATATATATATATATATATATATGACGCAACATTTTTTATATGCACAGATATTATCAAATAGAATAATCTGCAATATATGAAAAATATTGAACAGGAACATAAGGTTAACACTTGAGTTTCCTTGTTCTAATAGAGTCATTAATTCATTCTATTTACGGGACCCCGAAGAATCAAAGAAGGACCAATCACATAAGTATGGCCTATGACAAATTATTGTTCCATGTAAAATGTAAGGAGCAAACAGAGTGGCCTTTATTTAAATCAAAGTGTTGGGCAGCAAAAAGAAAAGCTTGTCATCCATGTTCAACGACACACACACAAAAAAGTACAAAATAAAATAAAAAACAACACCAGAGATTGGAAAACACCATACAAAAAAACTCAAATATTCTACATTCAAATAAACTAGGTTACAAAACATAGCTGAGATTATTTTCCATAATGACTGCGATTAGGCCCGTCGCGGACAAAAAAAGAGAAAATATGTAGAATAATGAAGCTTGTTGACAATCTTTTATAGATTTCAATTTGACCATCAAATGCTTGATTCGTAAAAAACAATGAGTTGAATATCAATTTCGGGTCTTGGACTTCATTGGTGTTGCCAACTAGATCTATTCCATCTTTTTGAATAGCTTGTCTCTTCTATATATGGCATGTTTGCATTGGATGGTTATTCAACATTCCATACTTTGCTAAGTGTTAATTTCCCTCCATCGTCGAAAACTTGGGGTTTAAGGTGTCTTCCTTGTAATGTTCATGATCATTGACATCTGAGACAACTTATAGATGCGATTCAGGCCCAATTCAAAGACGATGGAGTGGTTTTATGTGATGTCATCTTTGCGAGAAACAAATCCCGTTAGCCAACAAAAGCTGAGACAAAAAAAAAAAATTCAAGTATGTTGTGACTTTTATTCTCCCTGTATTCGATCATCTGTTTGGTTGAAAAGCCTGCCTGAAGATTTGTATGTTGAACTTCTTTGTTATATTACTGTAAACTGGAAGGGAATTCCAAGCCAACTACAAAATGTTCCTCCGTTGAAGTACACGGCTTCTTCCAGCAGCACAGATCTAGAAAATGTATCAAATGTTATAGATCACATCAGAATATATCTTTTGTCGCAGGGGTGGAAAACATGGCGGGCCACAAAATGGTATGAATGTTCTGAAGTGACGCCAAATATCAATCCATGCTCAGATGCACTAAGAAGAAAATTATAAATTGGAGACCCACAAACATGAGAAACTATATGCACGTTTGAATCAACATTATAAAATTACAAAATGTTTTATGCCAAAGTTGTAATAGACTTGACAGACAACCAATTTCTATTTCAAAGAGTGTTGAGTGACCTTTGGATGTAGTAACAGACTCGACATAAAATCAACTTTCGATCTCTATTGATACTAATGTCAAGTGCAAGAAGTCTTGATCACAGGCTCCAGGTAGTTTCACCTTTAGGCATCCACACTGGCGGTGACTCCAGGCTCCAAATAACTTTCACTTCAGACATTGACATTGGTGGTGGCAATGGGAACAATTCTATTGACTACACTACAGAAATGCGATGAACAAGAAGGGTTGTTATTGTCAAAACACTTACACTGCATGAGTGTCAAACCTGCAAAGAACATCGACTTTAGTGTTGCTTTGTCATGACAATTGCAATGTTTCTTTAAGTCCATAAATCTTTGGATGATGGGTGTCCTGTGCGATAATGACCTTGACATTAGGCACATGCCAGACATCTATTATCTGGCATTGCAGTGTTAATGCAATTTCCATATTGGACGATAGATCAATTGCATTGGCACAAGAAATATTAATTTTTTGATTAATTAACATCCTTGAAGTGTGTGAATCCCAAACAATGCCTAAAACTTTTCGAACAACCGTGTGTTAAAAAAATACATTGTTCTATATTTTAAAAAATAAAAAATTGTAAGTGGAAACAACTCTGGAATACACCACTACATTAAGGTCTCTTCTAAAGAGTGAAATAAAATGATTACATGAAGGTGGTAGTAAAAGGTGATTTCCAGAAACCAAATCATTACCTAAACAGGAGAAACTTCTTGCAGGAGGTGGTAGTATAAAGTAATCCTCAGAAAGTGCTACAAAGTTCATAATAGTAAAAAGAATAGTAAAAACAATTGCGCAGTTGCGATAGAAAGTTGATTGTATGTGGAGTCTATTACTACATCCAGAGGACAGTGAACAAACTTTGACAAAGAATATGACCTTCTGTCAAATCTGTTACCACACCCAGAATTAGTTCAATAAAATTTGAAATAGAAACTTTTGTAATTTTATGATGTCGATTCAACCACCCATACAGTTTCTCATATTCACGATGTTCCAAATTTATAATTTCCTTCTGAATATATTCACGAATGGAGTAATATTTTACGCCATTTTTTAATATTACAGACCATTTTGCAAGCCATGGTATGTGCGACTCCTCTGACGAAAGATAAATTCTTGTGTGGTCTGCAGAATTTTATACACTTGCCAAATCTATGTTGTTGGAAGAAACTATATACTTCAACGACGGAGCATTTTGCAGGTGACTTGAAAGTCTCTTCCAACTCCTAGTAAGAAAACAAAGAATATCAACACACAAATCTCCAAGCAGACCTTTCAACCATCCAAAGCATCGAATACAAGGACAACATCAATCACAAGACACTTGATTTTTTTTTTCTTTTTTGTCTGAGTTTTTGTTGGCTAACATAGTTTTTTTTGGCTCAAAGTTGGCGGCACTTAAAACCTTTCACTCATCTTTCAATTGGGCATGAATGGAATCTCTAAGTTGTCTCACATGTCCATGACTAGGAACATTACAACGAAGGCACCTTAAAGCCCAACTCTTCAATGATAGAGAGAAATGGGAATAAGTATTTAAAATTAAGGATGGAGGATGATAGTACAATATTCCATAGATTTTGGCTTAATTCTTTTTAATGGAAGATGCCCTCGATATTTACGCTTTTTAATGCAAATATTTTCAAATATGTGTGTTGAATAGTCACCAATAGCACGAGTTAACATTCCCATATGCAAGCAGATTCTCAAATATGACAACCTGTAACATATGCATAGTATTAAAGAGGTACATGACGTCAAGACCTTTGTGGATGACACGTTCGTGGATGCCAATGTGGTGGTACAATATTGCACTATTACTATGATGATGCCTTTAAAAAACTAAAATAGACAACACTTTTTGCAAATTCAAAATGGACGCAATTTTTTTTTATCAGATCCCATAATATTCGCATGTTTATGCATTTTAATGGGAGATGTCCTCAAGCTTTCCGCTTATTAAAGACAATCTTTTCGAACTTGTCTGGTTGGTTTTCACTACTAAAATCATAATTAATGTGCATTGGGAAGGACAAAAGGTATTGGGGATGGAGGGGAGTGAAAAATGATTTTAGCTTTTCTGAACCCGGGAGTGTGTGAACCCGTGAAAATTTGAAGACTCAACTAAGTATGAAAAGGCAGGTTGGACAGATGGAGTCATCGTAGGTAGAGGCAGGCTTGTAATTTCAAGGACTCTGGGTTCGAATTGCAAAGAACGAAATTTATGGGTGAAATATGTATAGCTCGAACATGGGTGGCCAGAGTTCGATAGCACCTATCCGTGAACTCGCATTCATAAAATTGGCTAAGTATGCAAACGAACGACAATCAGACGAACTCGTGATGTGAAGATATAGATGGAGATGACGATTTGTCAGTTCCCCACACCAGGAACCCGCAAGCACATAAACGTGACAAAAGTATAGAACCAGAAATGCATAATAGAGAGTAAGAACAAAAGGAAAAAAATGGGCAAGTCTAGAAGAAATTGGCTAAGTATGTAAACGAATGATGGTCGATCGGAGTCGTGATGTAAAGATATAGATGGAGATGATGATTTGTTAATTTCCCACCCCAGGAACCCGCGACCACAAAAACGTGACAAAGTATAGAACCAAAAGCGCATAATAGAGGGGAAGAACAAAAGGGAAAAACAGACAAGTTTACAAGAGGAAAAAGAAAGGGAGAGAAGAACTTTATCGCTTACACAGCAACACTTAGTGTCATAACTATGAAACCATAGAAAGACATTAACTATGGGAAAAACATCGTCAGCTATGAAATATAGTTGGAGCCCGACAAACTCTGGTTCAAGCCATAAGAGATGTTGTTTACATCCACTGCAAAATTTTTCATATCATTTTATCCTAATAGAACCAGACCACAAAAACGTGACAAAGTATAGAACTGGAAATGCATAATAGAGGGGAAGAACAAAAGGGGAAAACGAACAAGTTTACAAGAGGAAAAAGAAAGGGAGAGAAGAACTTTATCGCTCACACAACAACACTTAGTGTCATAACTATGAAACCATAGAAAGACATTAACTATGGAAAAAACATTGTTAGCTATGAAATATAGTTGGAGCTCGACAAACTTTGGTTCAAGCCATAAGAGATGTTGTTTACATCCACTGCAAAATGTTGCATATCATTTTATCCTAATAGTATTTTTTTGGGGAGCCAACTATAAAACCATGTAACAAGAGATCCAACTGCAAAAGGCCCAACTGTAGGTGCAAGACCTCAACCCTGTAAAGTTGAATCAAATAACACTAAGCAATATCCAGCGAACCAAGAAGAAAGCACCACCCAGTCGATCAGGAATGTCGGTGAAGAACAATATTAGCCAAAATCACTGCACACAATATTGTATCAAAAAATTCGGAGGAAAATGTATTGTAACACATATGTTAACAAAATATTTCAGGTTGTGAGACCTGTCAAGTAAACATTCAAAGTTGCCAGGACCGTCCAAAGGCCTGCCACTATGCAAGCAATTAAGAAATGTGTGATTTTCACTGCAGGTATTTTTCAATACTGGGAGCGATCAAAATCCTCTTGCAGTCCATCTTTGTATGTAATTACTACGACCAGAGAAGAAGGACTGTAATGATGTCTTCGTCTCATTCTTGATTTCCAATGTTCAACATAGAACCCACCTCCATCATAGTCACAATGATGCATACGTAAAATAAATCATATTTTCTCCTCACATACAAAGATGTTCTGCAAGAGGATTTTGACTCAAGCATCCCCAAATCCCCAACACTCAAATTTCCCACCTGCAAACTGCAAATAGCAAGCGAAGTTGAACACGACACCCAAACCCGCCCATCAACAGGGAACGACAAAAGGCCAAATGTTCGACATAGAACCTATCTCCAACACAACCACAGTGACACATAGGAAAACAAAATCATATTTTCTCCTCACATAAAAAGATGTTCTACAACATGATTTCGACTCAAGCAACCCCAGTAGTCAAATTTCCCACCTGCAAACTGCAAATAACAAGTGAAGCTAAACACGACACCCAAACCCATCCATCAATGGGGAAGGATAGAAGGGCAGTTCCAATCGCGATTGCAGAATCCCAAGCATGCAAACTACAACAACACAAACAGACAAACAAGAACAACAGGAACAGGAAAATAAGAAATCAATGAACAAGCAAGAAGCAAGCATGAACCAATGAACCAACAATGATGCTAAAGAATAATATTTCCCATATTCACTGCGGAGAACATTGCATATAAAAAAAATACGGAAGAAAATGTATTGTAACATGCCTGTTAAGTAAACATTTAAGGTTGTGAGGCTTGTTAGTTAAAAAATTAAGTCTGTCAGAACTGCTCTGTAAACATTTAAGAAAGAATGCAGTGTGGCAGGTCTCTTACATATGAAAAAAAACATTTATTATATTATTTTATAACAGTAAAAAAAAATTAGTAACAATAATTCGAACAATGTAAAAAATAAATATATTCAAAGGACAAAGTAATATGAAGTCAACTAATAAATTGACTCTCTATCTTCAAAACTTTGGATATCCAAACATTTCAAGAAAAAAATAAAAACTCAAAAACTTTGGATATGCTAGCATATCAAACTTTGGGAATATCGAAGTTGGGAATAAGACCTCCAATCTCTTGTCCAGTCACATCATGACATATATGGTATTTTTTATTATACAAAAATCAATGTTTTTAGTTACCTAGTTCCAACAATAGATATTGTGCAAATATTTTTAGTCAAAGGACAAACTAATATGAAGTCAACGAATTATCCATCCCTATAGTCCCTCTAAGCCTTAGGTAGGGACTAATAAGAATTCAAGTGGTCACATGGTAAGAAGTTTTACATTCACAAGAATTCAGAGTATGGTTTCTAACAATGTTTTTTCAAATTTATAAATGCGAGAGTTTTCTTTGTAATTTTAAATGTCAAATATAAAGATTTTAATATTATTAAGTTATTTGCATTTATTTATTTTGAATGAAATATATATTTTAGGTTTTTTTTTCATTTTATTATTTTGAAAATGGTATATAAGGTAAATTAACCACTTATAATTTTGGTAATTTAACCTAAATCTGTTGCTTGCAATTCACAAGACTAGATTTGAACATTTTAAATGTGCAATTATATTTCCATTCTATTAAAACTAATTTATAATGTATTTTCATAAATTTACCAATAAATTTTCCTTTTATTATTATTTATTTGAAAAAAAAAAATTAGATTTAATTTATAATGTATTTTCATAAATTTACCAATAAATTTTCCTTTTATTATTATTTATTTAAAAAAAAAAATTAGATTTCATTTATTGATTAACTCTATTTAAAAATTAAAAATGTTTTCAGTATATATTCAATTTAATATTTTTTATTATTATTAATTAACTCTATTTAAAAATTTTAAAAATACTTTCATTATAGTTGAATATCCCTTTTTCATTTTATAGTTTAGTTTATCTTTCCTTGCATAGCCTCCCAACACAAGAATATGGCCAGCTATCTTAACAGATCACCACTAGCGTAATATCGCTAAGCTCCCATGCCAGTGTAAGCTTGTCTAGCGTCCCTTCCATACGGGTCGATTCGTCCCGGTCTTTAACTACTACTGAGCCAAACCTTAAGATTGAGATCCCACGCCTGTTGACCGGGGACCGGGTTCCCTTTTATCAGTACATAATCCCGCAGAGATAGAAGCAGACTCAAGCAATTTATTCATTTTCACCACATCATTGTTGTTAACCTATTCTGTTCTTGCGAGAAATCTGTATATATATCTAAAATCAAGAAGGTCATATGACATGCAAAATCACCAAGTTGGGACAAAGTTGCGAAGAACCATTTTTATCAATCTTCAAATTACAGCTCTCAAAAGTATCAATGCAAACAAAGTATTTGGGAGATAACAAACACCATTTCGGTGCAAAAATCTGCTTAAGGTGCTTCTTTCTGATGCTGTTTGTTCAGCAGAGGTAGATCGAACACATATTCAAACGAAAGAACAAAAAAATTGCAGAGACTTCTCTATGTAACTAAATATATTGGCCTCGATAGAGAAACCCTCCTATTGCTATGGCTGTGAGGCACCAGAGGCGTATACGGCGCATCGGTCTTGCTCCTTTGCATCGCACTGTACATGGCAGCCAACGGGGTGGAATTCGGTCGACCGGATCTGTAGGAAGGAGCGATATCGTTCATATAGATTGGCTTGGCCTGAGACTTAAACTCGGGAATGGCCCCGTTCATGTGTTTCTTCTTCTCACTGGATTTCCTCCAGAAGAACAGAGAGCTCTTCCATGACTTCCTTTTGTGAAGTTGATCCAACGGGGCTTTCAAATGCGAGAGCGACGACGCCTCCTCAGCCTCTTGATGCCGTTGAGCTTCTGCAAGCACCTGTGAAAGCCACAATATAAGCGAAAATGCGCCTTTTTGTTTCTGTTAATGCAAACTGCAAATATTTATAAGAGGCAGATGTGGGATCTGAGTGAGAACCTGAGCGTAGTCTATTTCTGCATCAAAGCAAAAATAATCGAACTGGGAATGTCCAGACATGGAGATGTCAGAGCTCACATTGCCATTCGAAGACATTGAAAAATAAAAATGAGATCGCAAAACCATGGGCTCATCCATATTAGTGTTTGAACATTTTCTTAAAAAGAACCGCAATCTAATAAATTCCCACAGGCCTACTGCTAGATCACAGCCCAAGAACCAGCCAACTTTTTTGGAACTCCAATCTGATAGATTCCCACAGGCCTACTGCTAGATCACAGCCCAACTACCCTAATTTTAGAATAACTTACAGTTAAACGTGCAAATACATTAATGCTCTTGTAGATAACGATTGTTGGCTTCAGCTCCGAAGACATTCTTAACGGTTGTTGGATTTTCTTAACTACGCCCTCTGCTTTAAAGAAGACATTCAGAAAACCTTAACCAAAATACTAAATCGGACTGTTCAGCAAAGTAAAATGTGGTTACTCAAATCACCATCCACCTGTCCATACACAGAGAGAGGTCTGATGTCAATGATGGGAGGCTCAGATAAACAAAGAAAAAAGTACAGTGAGAGTTGTAATGTGAATGATGGGAGGCTCAGATAAGCAAAAGAACGTGAAGTTCTCAAGTAGTCAAGTGGCTGCAGCGGATTTGCTGTTGTCTGTCTGTGTATTGGCAGTGTCAGTTTACCATCCAAGGCACTGCGGACGACTGTTCGCAAAATATTTTAGGGTTTGAGGAGATTCACATGTATCCAATTTGCAAGTTTCCAAGCCTTTGTACAGACGCATTAGGTATTTCGTCGGTCGATTTAATCCTCAGCCACAGCCCTCTGCTCCTACAACGGTCAAGTTTTGTTTTGTTACCGTTAATAACGGTTATCGTCCTCCGGATATGATTAAAATTATATAATGAAAATAATTGTGTTCTATTGGATTCTATGTACGACAATCTGCGCGGCCCTACTCCACATTCTCCACCACGCAGTGTCTCGAGGATAGTTGTTCTGCAAATGGGTGGAGTAATGTATGAGATTTTAAAATGGCAAAATCATGAAAATATGGCTATTTTTTTTCCGAAGGGTAGATAGGTTGAAGTTGGTGTTGGACCGTAACACTCATCATTGTGAATGATAAGTTGTTTCAAGGTTATGATTCGTGGAAACATAAATATGTAAATTGAAAATAACTGGAAATATTGACAAGTATAATGATTCTTTGTTTAGAAATGGGTGGAAATATAAACATGTGAATTGAAAATAAGTGGAACCATAAATAAGTATGGTACAAAGTTATGATTGTTTATTTCAAAATGGGTGGAAATATGAATGGTTTAAGATTCCACTTATTTTTAGATATAGGTAATTATAACCTTGTGAAGGTAATGGTTTGGCCATTTTTAGGTTGGCAATTGTAACATTGTGAACTAAGTTTATGGTTCTATTTATTTCCCACTTACTTATTCATAGTTTTGTTTATTTTTTTAGTAATAAAATATGACTTGGACAACTTGTTCGTTTATGCTCACGGTTTCACCTATTTTCGAGTGAAATTGAAATAATTGTCATAGTTATTGTTAATAAATAGTTATCATCACTACAATATTAGAAGTATATTTTGAAAAAATAATTGTGTTGATGTACAACATTGAATGTGTGTGGCTATAGTTTCACTTTTTGTTTGAGTTGGAAAACATTATCCACCATGCACAGTGTTAAAGATTGTTTCCCTAGAAATTCATTAAATAAAAAATCGTGTAAAGAAATGGTGAAATAATGAATGGGCAGTTGCAAGGTATGATTGCCTACACAAATATGGGTGAAAATCATGAACATGTAGGTCAGATATGAGAAGAACCATAAACCAACAAGGCACAAGGTTATGATTATCTACCTAAAATTAGGTGAAATCGTGAATTATCCGTGGTTCTATCCATTCCCATGTAGGCAATCAAAACTTTTGTCATAGTTTTGGTTTGACATGCGTAGAAGCCTTTTTAACTCACATGTTTCAAGTGAACACTTCACTTGTCATCAAAGAAAATAACAGTAAGAATGATAACAAGTATAACCTTTTTCATTCATTTCCAAGTAAACAATCATAGCCTTGTACCCTATTTGTTCAAGGTCCCACCCATTTCTAGGTAGGGAATCATAACTGTGCAACCTACCCATTCATGTTTTTGTGCATTTTAGGTAGGGAATCATAACATCATGGTTTCATCTTGTTCATTAATAGTTTCATCCATTTCATTATTAGGACTCTACATTATGCTAAATGTTTGTCTCCCAAGACCACATGTGGAGGATGATGAGATAGTTCAAATTTTAAATCCACTTCTAAATATGTTAGCATATATCTATCTCAACCTTGGGGGATCTATCAAACTGTTTTGAGAGGGAAAAAATCCACACACAAACCTATGGTTTAAAGTTCTAGGTGTCAAGATAGAGATCTATGCTAGTCTTTTTTTCTCTCCTTCCTATTTTAAGTGACATTTTTTCTATTTTAATTTATTGGGATTAACACATGTTACATTACATGACACTTGATCCATAATGAATCATATAATTTGTCATTTATTTTGGTACTTTATAGGTGGAAAAAAATGGATTTGTTGACTTGTAGGGCCCATTTTAGGGGCAAGTCTCGCTTCAAAGATTTGGGGTCCAAAACCTTCAAGAGCACATTTGAGGCCTTAAATCGTTGTTTTTTGGGTCAAAACTTTGCAAGCATAGTTTGCAGCCTCTTTGACATTGTTCTACACTTCAAGATATTTCCAACAACATGAAAATCACCTCAATCGAAGTTCATATGTAGAAGTTGTGCCTCACACAAGTTGACCTATCTTGTTGACCACATGTTGTGAGTCACAACAACCCACTAAAATCTTGAGTTTAGTGAGTACCCCTACTACCAAAATTTTCCAAGTTACTAATCTTATGTTTACCTAAATGGTTTTTTGTTTATAAGATTGATGCTTCTATACAATCTCCGCTAATGTGACGCAGATTTTGTTACTTGAACCCATGGTCCGTTGTATAAATCCTTTTTAGCTTTACGCCACCAGCCCTTAACCTTTTGCAAAACTCGATTTCTCATATTGAAAAGCCTCGTAGTTATCCATGTAATACGCCATTGAAGGTAATGAACATAGGGTTGTCTGCGCAGAATAGTTATAGCACATCGTACTACTCTGACCAAATCAAAATTGTAACGTTTTTTTCATTAGTTGTTCGTGGGTGAGGAATTTTGGGCAACATTATAACCATGTTAACATATAATCGACCTCAATTGTCTGCAATTCCACCCAAAAAAATTATTAACGTTGTCGCTGCAGGAATTGGGTAAATTGTGTTGTGAGCAGTAGTCTTCGAACCAACAGGTAAATTTTTTATTATTTATTATATGTAATCAGTTTAGTAGTGAACTAATTTAAATCGGTGGGATGATTTATGCAGGAGACAAAATGTTCTATATGCAAGCGAGAAAGGGGGAAAGCCAAAGAACAATCACTCCTACTCTTGTTTCGAAACAGGCCTCTCTCAATATTACCAACACAAACAGCCATGATAGAAGGGAACACTACCCCAACTATTATGATATTTATGACCTGTTTCAGAATGAGAGTTTCCCACCTGAAGAAAAATACATCGGTGAATACAGGAATATACACAAAAGCGGGATCCACACAATAGCAGCTCGTCCAGACCTATTTTCCTACAATGATGCTACACTATGGTGTTTCACACATGTGTATAAAGATATCGGGTTGATTACCAATGCCTCAGATGTCCCAATTGAACCCCTTTAGGAATATGACATCAGGATTTGATATAAGACCCAACAACCCATTGTCTCGTTGGATGAATCTCAGGTTCGATCTGGGCCACCAAGGGGAAAGTTAACTTGGGGCGCACATGTTAACCTAGGCTAAGTTGTATTTAATTGTGTTAGAGCACATACTATGTAAATAAGTCTGTCCCTTATTATAAAAGGTGAACCTATCTGTAATACAAGCATTTTTTTCATTTGCCAAAACCTATCTTCTCATTTTCTCTCGTTGTTTGATAGTTTCTATGTTTCTTCTTGTTTTTTTTTTTATTTGGGTTGTGCTCAGAAAAGCTAGTGTGCCTTTCTCAATCGTTGCACCTTGGCTTCACGTTTTTGAATGATTCCACCTCTGAGAGTTATCCTATCCCTTCTTCTATTCAATCTTTTAGGTGGCATTCCTCTTACTACAAGTTACTCAAGGAAAGAAGGAGGGGTGCACCATTTGGGTTTTGCGCCCTTGCTAGGGTTTTTCTTTTTAACTATCGGGAATGAAAGAAGTGTGCCCTCCTCAATCGTTGCATTGAGACTCTCTCTTTGGTCTCTGTGACTCATACTGAGATAGTCTATCCCTTTGGCTAACCTTGGTCCATGCCAATATTGGTTTTCAACTATTTTTGCTTCCCCATAATAGTGAGGCGCTCCATCTCAGAAATGTGTCCTTCCTGAAGTTTGGGGCAGCTGCTAGAAGTTTTTAGATGTGCAATCTAAGGGAATAGATCTCCTTCTGAGGTAGATCAATTGGTATCAGAGCTTCAAGATCCAAGGAGAAGCTTCAGATATTGAGTACGAGCCCAATTTGTTTTTAGTTTTCATGATTTTCAGTCTAGATCACACCCTTCTCAGGGTTTCCTTATCAATATCAGTGGGTGCACAGGTCTCCTAGCCCAAGGGGCGCACAGATCTCCAACACCAAGAGAGAAGATTCACAGATCTATTGGCCTACAGATATCTCCCTCTATTTATTCTCCCCCCTTTTTCTCCAAGGTATTGCGCACTTTGTTCCCACAAAAAAAACTTGAGCCATATTTTGTTTCAAAGCCAATTTTT
Organism: Picea engelmannii; assembly: GCA_009831015.1. Classification (NCBI taxonomy): domain Eukaryota; kingdom Viridiplantae; phylum Streptophyta; class Pinopsida; order Pinales; family Pinaceae; genus Picea; species Picea engelmannii. Next base: position 312,565 of record ML782227.1, on the reverse strand, counting down.
TTTTTTTCTTTCTTGAATACTTCATTTTTCCTCAAGATGCCTCCTAGAAGAGATCCCTTGCTAGTGGACTCAGACTCCTGTACCTTGAATCCTATGCAAGATCTTTCCTTTGTCCTTAATGAGTTACTGAGAATGCAATAGAAAAATAATCCAAATCCCCTCTGGTTGGATACTCGAATCCAACTCCCTAAGTTTGTTGGGCAAAGCAATGTAGAAGCTATGGATTCATGGATCCATAGCCTTTCCACATATTTCAACACTTTCCCAAGCCTCACCGAATAAAGAAAACTTTAGATCGTTGCCTTGCAATTGGAAGGACTTGCCCAAACATGGTGGGATACAGAGCAAGAAAAGACCACATTCATGGTAGATATTGGAGATGCTCCAGGATCCTCTGCCTCTCAACCACTCAAAAGTTGGGCTCAACTTTGTGAAGCCTTGAGAAATCATTTATACCCACCTGGGTACCTACAATATTTATGGATCAGATGGCACCAGCTCCGCCAACTCCCTACACAGGGAGTGCAAGCATACATTGACTACTTCTCCAAGTTGCGTCTGTTGCTCCACATTCCAGACCCGAAAGAGGTATTAATACTTAAGTTTATTTATGGTTTATTGGTTCAATTCCATAGGGAAGTAGAGTTATTTGAAAATCATACATTAGACAAAGTTTTTCACAGAGCATTGGCAATAGAAAGGAAGATAGCTCCTAGGGTTCGTACTCCTCAGTCTCTTCCCAACCCTAATCCATTTGTCTCTCAAACACCCACCTCCAATCCTTTAGCTCGCTTCCCACCTACTAGCTCTCTGAATCCAAATACCAATGCACCCTGGTGTTCCTTCCACAAGACTAACTCCCACAACACTTCAGATTTTCGAGTTCTCAAATCCCTGAAAACCAACAAAACCTTATTCATTGAGCCTACTGCTTCTCAACCAATCTAAGACAATGAGGAAGTTTCTCTTGAAAACCCCACCGAAGTAGATCCCTCTTTGATTTTATTGACCACGAAAGATCTGAACTCATCAACCCAACCCCTCTTCACTCACAACTACCAAACCAAAAATTCATTGGCTTTACTTATCATGGACAATGGCAGCCAAAAAAATTTGGTGTCTCAAGACCTAGTCAACTGCCTTCATCTGGTCACTAATCGGCACCCAAAACCCTATCATCTAGGATGGGTTCAAAAGGATGGTCCTCATCTATTGGTATCTCAACGCTGCCTAGTCACCTTTGCCATAGGCCAATTTAAAGACACTATCTTCTGTGATGTCTCGCCATTGGATTGCTCTGACTTACTTCTTGGACTACCCTACCAAGCCCAAAGAAATACCATTTATATGGATAAATCCCGCCAGTATAAACTTACAAAAGATGGCCACACCTATATCCTAACAACAACAACACCCAAACCCACTTCTACCAATGACAACATCCCTCATATCCATCTGAATCAATGTGTATCTCTCTATTTGGTGCGCCCAATACCACCAAACAATACTACACATCCCGTTCCCGAAGCAATGACTCCTCTACTACAAGAATTTGTGGATGTTTTCCAAATTCCTACGGGCCTTTCCCCCTTTCACCATATAGACCATTCTATTCACCTCATCCCAGGGTCTACCTTACCAAATGCACCCACTTACCAATTGGGCCCACGAGAAACAGAGGAAATGGAGAAGCAATTGACCAATCTCATCAACTCCGGTCACATTCAACCATCATCTTCTCCTTGTGCTTCTGCCGCTTTTGTAATCCCAAAAACAGACACCTCAGAAATGTGCCTTGTCACTAATTATCGGGCCCTTAACAAAGCCATAGTAAAGAACCGCTACCCGCTACCCCATATTGAGGAGTTACTTGACACCCTCCAAGGATCTAAGTAGTTTACTAAATTAGATTTGACAACAGGCTACCATCAGGTTCGAATGAACCCAGATGATGTGTGGAAGACAGCTTTTAAGACCAAATTCGGTCTTTATGAATGGAAAGTCATGCCCTTTGGCCCAACTAATGCACCAACCATGTTCATGCGACTCATCAATGATATATTTAGAAAACATTTGGGTCGCATTGTGGTCATCTACTTAGATGACAATCTCATCTTCAGTAAGACATGGGACACCCACATGCAGCATGTCCATCAAGTTCTCCAAATACTCATAGAGCACAAGTTACAAGTCAAGGAAAAAAATTCATATTTTGGACAAATTTTTGTTCCTTATCTCGGATTCGTGGTATAATCACAAGGTATTCAACTGGATCCAGCCCACATCCAAGCCTTGAAGCAATGGCCACAACCTTCTTCGGCCAGTGAACTAAAAATCTTCCTGGGTGGTATCAATTTTTATCGTAAGTTTATTCTGCATTTTTCTCAGATTGTTCGTCCTTTGCCTCAGCTATCTAATAGTCATTCCACATTTATTTGGACTAACGAAGCTACCAAACACTTTGTTCATCTCAAGGAGGTACTATGCTCATCTCCAATATTGCATTTGCCAGACCTCTCTCAACCATTTGAGACTGAGTCAGATGCGTCATAGCATGTTATTGGTGTCGTTCTTAAATAGGGAGGCCACCCCATTATTTACCACTCAGAAAATATTTTCGAGGCTAAGATAAATTATAGTACTTATGATAAAGAATTTTACAACTTGGTCCAATATCTCAAGCAATGGTGCCATTATTTGCTGGGAAAAGAGACTATTCTACATACAGACCATCATTCGTTGATTTTCATTAATTCACAGTCTAAGATTCAAGAGCAAAGGCATCTTAAATGGACATCCTACATTCAACACTTTAATTTGGTAATCCAATATAAGAAGGGCACTTCTAATAAAATGGTTGGTTTACTTAGTAAGTCACCGACTCTAGTTCTCCTAATTTTAGAGGTGCATTGTGCTAATTATGATACATGGAAATATCAATATGCTACTGACCAATACTTTCAAGAGATTTGGGTTGCCTTACACAGTCCCACGGTTGTCAATCAGACTCCATTCTTGGACTACACCATCTGGGATGGATGGATCTACAAATTAAACTTGCTTTGTGTTCCACACTCAGATGATCGTCGCATCAACCTATGGTGGCCACTTTGGTACCACAAAGACTCTCCAACATATACAACTCCATTTCTATTGGCCTTTTATGCAACCCCAAGTTGAGAAATTCATCAAAGCTTGTGCATTATGATCTCAATCGAAGCCATCCAATAGAAAGCATGGATTATACCAGCCACTGCCTCTCCCTTCTCAACCCTGGGAGTCAATCTCTATGGATTTCTTAAGCGGACTACCCACCACCCAAAAGAAACATGATGCAATCTGGGTAGTGGTATGCCTTTTTAGAAAAATGGCTCTTTTCATTCCATGCAAAAAGACCACTATAGTAGCACAAACAACATAGTTGTATTTCCAACATGTATGGCCACATTTTGGCCTACCAAGCAACATTATTTCAGATAGAAACTCATGCTTTCTCAGATCATTTTGGAAAATCATCTGGGTTCCACTAAGGTGTCAAATAAAGTTCTCTAGTGCCTTCCATCCTCAAACAGATGGCCAAACAAAGGTAGTAAATCAGGTATTGGTACATGCTCTCCGAACTCATTTTGGGCGCAACAAACAGTGGGACAAATACTTACATATTCTGCAGCATAGCTACAACAATGCCACACACTCTTCTACTAGGTTCTCTCTGTTTGAAGTATGTTTAGGATTCCAACCAGCATCACCAGCTGATATTCCCCTCACTTTGGATCCCCAAGGTACTGTGCATCAGCAACAAGAACAACACTCATCCCATCGGTTTCTTCAACATCTTGCACAATGACACACTGTCGTAACAACAACACTAAAAGCATCTCAAGATCGTGCAAAGAAAAGGAATGAAAAACAAAGGACCTCCATGTCATTTCATCTTGGAGATAGAGTCTAGTTACATTTGGACAAGAAACGATTCAAATGACATCATCATAAACTTCTTCTAATCATATATGGCCCTTATACCATTCTAGAAAATATTGGGGAGAATGCATATCGATTGGATCTTCCCCCCCAACTCGGGATACACAATGTCATCAATGTTAACCATCTAAAGTTGTTTGAGCCTCCCCTCTTGGAGGAGCTAGTTACAATTACACACATGGTGGACAATATCTCGATCTTCGAACTCCCCTTGTCCAAAGACACACTACTTGACACCAAGACTCGTTCTACAAGGCACTGGGCTTACACCTCCTACCTTTTGGCACACCAAGAACAAAATACAGCTCAAGCAAAGTGGATGACAACTGAATTGGTGCACCGTCTCTTTCCTCAACTTCTCATGGAAGTCGGGACACTTCCAAATCTAAATAGGGAGGAATTGGACCACCAAGGGGAAAGTCAACTTGGGGCACACATGTTAACCTAGGATAAGTTGTATTTCATTGTGTTAGAGCACACACTATGTAAATAAGTCGGTCCCTTATTATAAAAGGTGAACATATCTCTAATACAAGCATCTTTTTCATTTTCCAAAACCTATCTGCTCCTTTTCTCTCGTTGTTTGATAGTTGCTTTGTTTCTTCTTGCTTGTTTTTTTTATCTGGGTTGCACTCAAAAAAGCCAGTGCGCCTTTCTCAATGGCTACACCTTGGCTTTATGTTTTTTAATGATTCCACCTCTAAGAGTTAGCCTATCCCTTCGGCTATTCAATCTCTTAGGTGGCATTCCTCTTACTACAAGTTACTCAAGGCAAGGAGGGGCACACCATCTGGGTTTTGCGCCCTTGCTAGGGTTTTTCTTTTTAACTGTCGGGAATGAAAGAAGTGCACCCTCCTCAATGGATGCACTGAGACTCTCCCTTTGGTCTCTGTGACTCATACTGAGATAGTATATCCCTTTGGCTAACCTCAGTCCATGCCAACATTGGTTTTCAACTATTTCTTCTTCCCCACAACAGTGAGGCACTCCATCTCAGAAATGCACCCTTCCTGGAGTTTAGGGAAACTGCTGGAAGTTTTTAGATGTGCAATCTAAGGGACTAGATCTCCTTCTTAGGAAGATCATGATCAAACAAACTTTGAATCTATTATGGAATACTGGTTTGTTGATGAAGAGTGGTCAGTGAAGAAGGGAGAGAGATATTTCCCAACACATTACCTAAAAGATCCATACATGATCTTAAATGCAATGATTTGTAGGCTTTATGGTGAGGATACCAACACCCACTTCAGAATGGATTGGTTTCCAATGGCCTACATAGTAGTTAAGACCGAAAAAACTTTCAACTGGGATTCTATATTATAATTCACCATCACAAAGCAAGCTCAGGAATATCGAGGTATGAAGAATCCTTGTTTTTATGTGTATGCATACCTCGTAGATGCTATTTGTGTTTCTAATAGGTTTCCATATTTTAATTGGGCTTGGAACCAAAATCAAATCCCACTCCATGCCTATTGTTTTTAATTATGGAAGGTTATTTTTAAAGAGTATTTCTATGACATATTTGATTACTTCCTCACTCCTCTACACAAGGCCATCTTTGACTTTCACCCACACAGGAGTCGTTAAATCCATGCAAGGAATTTAGGATTGGTACATGAAGAAATACTACACCTACGTGAGAGTATTTGGGGCTATAGGACCACCAAACTTGCTACCAAAATAAGTCCCTAATAAACTGTTGGCCAAAGAGATAACATATCAGAAGTTGGAGAATGGGACCATTGCTTACTTATTAGAGAAGAACAAAAGATATTGCCCCATCTTTCCCCTCCATATTGGCCAATATTCTCTAATGAATAAAAAGTGGGTTGAAAAGGAGTCCAAAACCCTGAAGTAATTATGTTTATTCCTCGGCAACAAGAAAGGGCATGACCCCCAAAATTTAGTATATGAATATATGAGGGTCTTCAAGCTAGCACCGCAGGTTGTGCATGAAATTAATTTTGCTAAAGACATTTTCTGGGGAGCCCTGTATTTTGAAGAAGTAATAGATAGAATCACCAATGAACTAGCCAAAGAACTGTTGTAGAAGGAAGAAGAGGAGCATAGGGTCATGAAAATAGAATAGCTGAAAACCCTACTCCAGTAAGATAAAGACATACTAGAAGTTGAAGAACGCAAAAAAAAACAAAAGGAAGCATAATTGGCTAGGAAAGAAAATGAAGCCGAAAGAAGATACAAACAAAGAAAAAAAAGAAAAGGCCAAAAAGAAGGAAGTTGTACAGAAAGGAGAAAAAAATTAAGGGCCATCCTCAAAGGGAAATAATGGAGAAAATTCTGCCAACACAGAATTCGTAAAAACTTCGCCCCACACTGACATAGAGCTTGAGAAAAAGAAAGTTGTTGAGGCAAAACAAGTTGAATTAATGGATCGAGAAAAAGAAAGGAAAAGAAAATAAGAATGAGATAAAAGAAAGGTTGTTGAATCCTTAAATAAAGGACCAAAGCCGCATATCTCAGTTGTGGTAACAAACCCTAATACAAGCATGCTAAATTTTCCAATAGAGAAATGTACTCCTCTAGTTGTCATCCAAGGAATCCTTTCAGTCACATCCACAGGAATCATGATTGAAGGCGTAGTTGTCGTTGTAGGCGATTATTACTATAGCCACAAGAGTAAGGATATTGAGAAAAGAACAACCAAGTGGAAACGATAAGGAGTCAATCTAAGCCACGTAGAATCTAAAAGAGTCATTAAGTGGAAGGTAGGACCAGACCCTAAAGATAACGTACTATAAGCATCATCATCACTCAATGTTTTTGGTGGTGCTAATGTTATGTCAGTCTATGAGATCACAGGAGCCCTGGACTCTGCAAAAACTAGAATAGTTGAACTTGAATCTAATATGAGTACTGTCAATGATTCTTTGACCAAGAATTTAGGAAAGAGGTTATGGAACGTGTCCACGGGGAGGAAAGAAAGAATTAAAGGCAGAATTTGAGAAAAAGGTCATCCTTAGCCAAAATGTGTTAGGAAATGATGAACACTTCCACACTAAGACTAAAATAAGAGAGGAAGAAATATTTAATCAAGAAAATAAATGACGAAGAAAACACACAGTACACAAATATTTTACCTTGGAAACCCAAAAAGTAAAACCAACATTCTTTGAGCGTTTTCCTCTCTTGTTGTCTTATTCATTTAGAATAAAAGGTTACATGCATAACCTTGGTGTACACCTAAAACACAATTGGCATCATACCTTCTTACATTGCACAAGGACAACCCTGTATCCAATTCGTCTTACATCTTCATGACCAGAAACCTATAAAGATTATCTAATCTACAATTATCAATTAGCATTTTATAGCATTATAACATGTCTTCTTTATAGGATTTATAGTACGTGTTGATTAATTTGTTTGGTTGTCATTGATGTCAACCCTTGAAGCAATTCCAGTAGCCCCAACAGTATGATTAAGGGACTTCATTTTGATTGATGTATAATGGTATGAATTTTAATATATTTTTAGGTAAGACTATTCTAGATGGATAGAACATGACATGTCATTTCCGGTGATATGCAGAATGTCACATAAATCCTCACAGTTAGAGAGTTATGGCCTGGTGAAGTTTGAGAACCCTCATGAGTTATCTAGAAGGTCAAAGATGTCAAATTAATTCTAGAAGCTCCTAGAAGAAGTTTACTAAAAAGTGGTTGCAATAAGAAGTTAGTTAAGGACAAAGAAGTTATGAATTTACTAATTATAGAAAACTTAGTTGCAACAAGAAGTTGTGAGTAAAGATTAATTATTTAAATAATAAAGTAGTCAAAGTGGTTGCAAAGAGAAATTATTTAAATAATAAAGCGGTTGCAACAAGAAGTGGTGAGTTTACTATTTATGGATAAGTCAAAGTGGTTGCAAAAGAAATTAATTAAGTAATAAAGTTAGTTGCAACTGGGAGTGGATAACTTACTATTTGTGGAAAGTGGTTAAGTTAAGTGGACAACGTGGTTAAGTTAAGTGGACAAGTGGTTAGAAGTGGGTTAGCCCTAAGAGAAGGAAAGTGGGTTAAGTTGGTTAGAAGGTAGCCCCTTGAGGAAGCGACATGGAAGTATAAATAAGAGAGAAAGGCTCTCACATTAGAACCTATTGAATATCATTGAATATCTATTTTGTGAAAGGTTATTTGAGAAGATATTATTGATAGAGAAAAGTGTGGAAGAAAAAAGTGTGGCAAGAAAAGTGCGATGGAAAAATCGCAGCAGGAAAACGACGGCAGAAGAAAAAGTGCAATAGAAAAATTGTGGCAAGAAAATTGTGGTAGAAAAATCATGGTAGGAAAAGTGCGGTAGAAAAATCGCGGTAGAAAAATAACGGTAGAAAAACTGCGGCAGAAAAATTGCGGCAGCAGATTCGCAGCAGCAGAATGCTACAAGAAGAAAAAGGTTTCTCAATGACATATTTGACAAAACAAGTTGTGACTGTGACATATTCAATTTCTACAGTTGGCACTTATATTTCAAGGTGGTTGGACAAGATAAGGATAGTTGGTTGTAGCCGGAGAACATAGGGGGTTGTAGCCTCCTTCTGGTTGTAGCCAGAGAATTGGGGAGTTGGAGCTTCACTCAGGTTGCAGCCTTAAAATAAGGGGTTGGAGTCTCCTTCTAGTTGCAGTTGGAAAACAAAGGAAGTTGGTGCTTCCAATGACTGTAATTATTAAAGACAAATAAGAAAAATAATTATGTGGTTTTCTCTTGCATTGGGTTTCCACGTAAAAAAAATACTAGTGTATTGTGTATGTGTATGATTGTTCATTTGTTCATAGTTTATTTACTCTTCACTTATTGGATGATAATGATATATTGATCATAAATATAAATAATACTTGCATAATGTGGTTAAAAGGATTAAACATCTCTATTATGATTCACCCCTCCTCTCAGTAATCCAACAATTGGTATCAGAGTGGGTTACTTCAAAAATCAATTTAACCACTGAAAGGTAGATCATGGAGAACAACAGTATTTTAAAAATGGAATACCATAGTTTGACAAACATAACTATGCATTCTGGAGCAGAAGGATGAAAACATATGTACATGCACAGGGATTTGAGGTTTGACAATTAGTTGTAGATGGATACAAAGAACCAACAATTCCGCCAACAAATGACAATACAAAGAACCAACAATTCCGCCAACAAATGACAATGGAAAGAAACTCAATCTAAATAATTCAAAAGCCACAAATGCACTTCTGAATGGTCTTTGTGATTCGATATATAACAAAGTTATACATTGTAGCTCCATTAAAGAGATTTGGGACAAACTTCAAAATATTTATGAAGGATATTCAAAAGTCAAAGCAACAAAGCTTCAAACTTATAGAGGTCAATTCAAACAGCTAAAGATGAAGGAAGATGAGAATATTGCAGCTTGCTTATTACGAGTTGAAGAAATAGTGAATGCAATCATTGGATTGGAAGAAGAATTTGATGAATCTGTAATTGTTCAAAAGGTACTAATATCTCTTCAAATGATATTTGATCCTAAGATCTCAGCACTAGAAGAAAGAGTAGATCTAGACTCAATAATCATGGATGAACTACATGGAATCTTCATAGCCTATGAAATGAGAACTAAACACGAAAATACAGGTATAAAAGAAGCAACATTCAAAGCATCCAAAAGGTCAAATAAAAAGGAAAAAGAATATAGAAGCAACAATGACATCTCGGAAGATGATGAAGAAGTGGCCAACTTTGTTAGAAGATTGAAAAAGGGAACCAACGGAAGATATAAAGGTAAGCTTCCATTGATTTGTTTTAACTGTGATGGTATTGGTCATTTTTATAACAAATGTACTCACAAGAAAAAGAAAATACATGAAGAGGATGATTCAAACAACAAACAAACATATAAAGGAAAATGAACCAAAAATAAAGTCTTTAAGAAAATCTTTTGCACCAAAGAAGACTGCTCCTCATCAGAAGAAGATGAAGTCAGTGAAAGTGAGACAGAAAGAGTTATATTCATGGCAATAGAAGAATCTGATAAAGAATACATCGAGAAGGAGTATGAAGAAGCATAATTTGACTACAGATAAGAATCATCGAGTGTTAAAGAAGTTATAAAAAGAGAAAACAAGAAAAACAAGAAACTTCAGGAAGAACTAGACAAGAAAGAAGACATTCAAAATTCAAACTCTAAAGAACTAGAACAAATGATCACTAAATTAAAGGTTCAAATAGAAGAAGACAAAAGAATCAAAGAAGCACTCAAAGAACAGTTGGAAGAAAAAGAAAGGATCATTGGAAAATTGGAAGCAGAGGTTGTTACATTGAGAAAAGACCTTCAATAGAAGAATATGCAGAATAGGTCAAAGGTTTTGGATAATATTATCAACATTCAAATTCCACATCATGACAAGTCTGGGCTAGGATACAATCAGATAGAAATAGGCTCAAGATCCAAAACCAGAGATAAAGAAACACAACCAAAAAGCTATGTAGAAACAATTAGAGGAGACAAGAAGTTTTATAGGGAAGATCACAAGGACACTCCTCCACCTAGAAGAGTCAAATTTCAAAATCAACGACAGTTAGAAACAAGCAGGGCTCAAGATGAAGAAGGATTCAGAAGAGTAAATACTTTCAAAAGATCTTCAACTCTCAGGTATCGAACACTATTTTTTGGTTTATGTTATGCATGTAATAATTTTGGACATAATGCTATAAATCGCAGAGTTAATAGAAGGAACAAGAACAACTTTGAAAGTCATGCACAAAATGGTTATCCAATAAGGCATAATGAAACATAGAGAAGAAGCTACAACATGTTTGAATCATTGAGAACTGAAGTGGAATGCTACAAATGCAACAACTTTGGACACATGGCCAAATATTGTAGAATGACAATCCCTCCTAGAGAATCACAACAGAATAACAACAGTCACAGACAGGAACCTCAACAGAGAATATGGATAAGAAAGCAGGATGAGTTTAACAATGAATAATGCACACTCTCTCTACAAGCTAAACACAAGAAACATGGTTGGTATGTTGATAGTGTCTATTCAAAACACATGACATGTGATGAAGACAAGTTTCTTACATTAAGAAAGGAAAGATATGGATCAGTCTCTTTTGAAAATGATGAATCATCTAGAATCATTGGAAAAGGCACAGTCAGAATTGGAAACAAGAATACCAAGGCAGAAAAACATTCTACTAGTGGAAGATAGGAAATATAATCTTCTAAGTGTAATTCAAATGTGTGACCAAGGTCATAAACTTACATTTGATTCACATAAGTGTGAGATAAGAAAAGAAGGTTCGAGAAAATTGATTGCAACAGATGCAAGAACTTCAAGCAACATATATGTATTAAGTGAAATTGGAAATGAAAAGTGTTGTCTAGGAAAGGAAGATGAAGGTTGGCTACGGAACAGAAGAATGGGTCACATGAACTTCGATAACCTCGTCAAAGTTAGAAAAAAGGAAGCAGTCAGAGAAATTCCCTAGATCACGAAACCAACCAACACATTATGCAGGAATTGTCAACGAGGAAAGCAAACCAAGACCAGGTTCAAATCAAAGGAATACTCAACGACAATACCACTGGAAATTGTGCATATTGATCTAGTTGGAACAACTATAACATAGGGTTTAAAAGGTGAGAAATACTTTATGTTATTAGTTGATGATTATACAAGAATGACTACAGTTTTCTTTCTCAAGAATAAGTCAGAAGCATTTGAAAACTTCCAGGTTTACAAGCAACTGGTTGAAAATGAAATGGATTAAAAAATCAAATGTTTGAGATCTGATAATGGAGGAGATTTTATTTGAAATGATTTATTAATTTCTGTAGCAAGCATGGAATAAAAAGGGATTTTTTTGTTGCTAGGACACCTCAACAGAATGGAGTTGTTGAAAGAAAGAACTCAACAATACATGAAATGGATTGAACAATGTTAATGGATTATAAATTGACAAATATTTTTTGGACACATGTAGTGCATACAACAGTTCATATTCAAAACAGAGTAATTCTCATAAACAATGGTGAAAAAACTCCCTATGAGCTATGGAAAGGAAGACCAACAAATGTGAAGCACTTCAGAGTGCTCGGAATCAAATGCTACATCAAAAGAGAAGATGGAAGAATGGGAAAGTTTGACTCTCGTGTGGAAAATGCATACTTGTTGGTTACTCAAGTACAAGGAAATCATACAAGTGTCACAATCTAAGGCTCAACAAATTTGTGGAAAGAATCAATGTAAAAGTTGATGAAACAGGTGGATGAAAATTAAAGGAAGAAGAAAAGGAATCAATGGAACATGTTTACGAAGAAGAAGAAAATGATGAAGAAGAAGTAGAAGGGGAAGATGAAGAAGATCAGACAGAAGTAGAAGAGAAAATTCAACAAGTTCCTCCAAAGACACCTAGAAAATGAGTATAGAAGAATCATCACTCAAATCATATTATCGGAAACAAGGATGCAGGAGTTGAGACTAAAGGAATGATTCGTTCACCAAAACAATTGCACCTAGCACTCTTATGTACGATTGAACCAAACATTTTTTAAGAGGCCAACAAGGATGAATTCTGGAAAAGGGCCATGAATGAAGAATTGGATCAAATAGAGAAGAATGACACTTGGGAATTGGTTCCAAGACCAAGGTACAAGAATGTGATTGGCACAAAGTGGGTTTTCATAATTAAATTGAATTAAGATGGACAGGTTACAAGGAACAAAGCTAGATTGGTATGTAAAGGATACACACAGGTTGAAGGGATCGACTTTGAAGAGACATTTTCCCTAGTTTCCATAATGGAAGCAATATGATTGATCTTAGCTTATGCATGCTCCAATAATATTAAAGTGTATCAGATGGTCATGAAATCATCCTTTATGAATGGGGAACTTGAAGAAGAAGTCTACATTGAACAACCAAAAGGATTTCAGTTGTCTGAGAATGAATATTATGTGTGTAGGTTGAAGAAGGCCTTGTATGGTTTAAAACAAGCTCCCAGAGCATGGTACTCTAGACTAGAAAATATCTACAACAGGTAGGTTTCAGAAAATGAAGTGCAAACAACAACCTCTACATCAAGGTAAATCAAGATAGTATTTTATTAATTGAATTTTATGTTGATGATATTATTTTTGGAAGTGATGATGATAGGTTAAGCCAGAAATTTGCAAAGGATATGCAGGATGAATTTGAAATGTCATTACTTGGAGAACTATCCTTCTTTCTGGGTCTTCATATATGTCAAATAAACCAAGGTATTTTTATTTCTCAAACTAAGTATATCAGAGAAATGCTAAAGAGGTTCAGAATGGAAGATTGCAAACCAGTTAACACTTCTATGAAAGCCAGTTGCAAGTTGAGCAAATATGATGATTCAAAGTCTACAAAACAGAGGCAGTACAAATCAATGATTGGAATCTTACTATATGTGACAACATCTAGACCAAATGTAATGCAGGAAGTTGGACAGGTGGCACTATTTCAATCTTAGCAGTGAAGAGTATTTTCATATATCTGAAGGGCACATAAGAGTTTGGATTATGGTATCTAGAAGGAAAGGATCTATCACCTATTGCTTACACAGATGCAGATTGGGTAGGTTTCATTGATGACCGGTGAAGCACCAATAGAGTGGAATTCTACTTGGGTGAGTGTTTGGTATCTTGGCTAAGCAAGAAGAAATCATCAATATCATTGTATACAACTAAAGTAGAGTATATTGTAACAACAACATGTTGTACACAGGTTCTATGGATGAAACAAACTTTTACAGATATACAAGTTGAGTATGATGAGCCCATTCCTATATATAGTAATAATACAAGTGTTATCAATATCTCAAAGAATCCAGTGATGCACTCCAAGACGAAGCACATTCCAATCAAGTATCACTTTCTATGGCAACAGGTTGCAAAGAAGAACATCATAGTTGAATATGTGGGGACAAAGGAACATGTTGCATATATCTTCACAAAATAACTTCCAAGGGAAGCCTTTGAGTATCTTCGCCATAGACTCAGAGTAATTTCTACTCCCAAATGAATACTTTTGAATGCTTATCTTATATGTCTTATGTTTACACATGGAAGCACCATATAGAGGAAAATTCAGGTTGGCAGAACAGGTTCAGGAAGATTTCAGTCGAGGGGAGCATCCCCAAGGATAGTTCAGTTAGGGGGAGCAACCCCGGACGGGAAGTTACCTTTGTCATTGATGTCAAAGGTGGAGAGATTTATCATATGCAGGATAGAGAGTTAGATGCTTGGAGAGAGAGCACAGAGGCATGGTTCCAGGAGGAGAGATGATCACAGGGGGAGCATGAACATTATGAATTCAGTATTGCATCAGAGTGTTTCCATCAATGCCAAAGGGGGATATTGTTGATTAATTGGGTTGGTTGTCATTGATGTCAACCCTTGAAGAAATTTCGGTAGCCCCAACAATATGATTAAGGGACTTCAGTTTGATTTATGTATAATTGTATCAATTTTAATATATTTGTAGGTAAGACTATCCTAGATGGATAATACATGTCATGTCATTTCCGGTGATATGCAGAATGTCACATAAATCCTCACGGTTAGAGAGTTATGGCCTGGTGAAGTTGGATAACCCTCATGAGTTATCTACAAGGTCAAAGAAGTCAAATTAATTCTAGAATCTCCGAGAAGAAGTTGACTAATAAAGTGGTTGCAACAAGAAGTTTTTTAAGGGAAAAGAAGTTATGAATTGACTAATTATAGAAAATTTAGTTGCAACAAGAAGTTGTGAGTAAAGATAAATTATTTAAATAATAAAGTAGTCAAAGTGGTTGCAAAGATAAATTATTTAAATAATAAAGTGGTTGCAACAAGAAGTGGTGAGTTTACTATTTATAGATAAGTCAAAGTGGTTGCAAAAGAAATTAATTAAATAATAAA
>ML782227.1:261858-283064 GCA_009831015.1 Picea engelmannii | reverse complement strand
GAACATTTTCTTAAAAAGAACCGCAATCTAATAAATTCCCACAGGCCTACTGCTAGATCACAGCCCAAGAACCAGCCAACTTTTTTGGAACTCCAATCTGATAGATTCCCACAGGCCTACTGCTAGATCACAGCCCAACTACCCTAATTTTAGAATAACTTACAGTTAAACGTGCAAATACATTAATGCTCTTGTAGATAACGATTGTTGGCTTCAGCTCCGAAGACATTCTTAACGGTTGTTGGATTTTCTTAACTACGCCCTCTGCTTTAAAGAAGACATTCAGAAAACCTTAACCAAAATACTAAATCGGACTGTTCAGCAAAGTAAAATGTGGTTACTCAAATCACCATCCACCTGTCCATACACAGAGAGAGGTCTGATGTCAATGATGGGAGGCTCAGATAAACAAAGAAAAAAGTACAGTGAGAGTTGTAATGTGAATGATGGGAGGCTCAGATAAGCAAAAGAACGTGAAGTTCTCAAGTAGTCAAGTGGCTGCAGCGGATTTGCTGTTGTCTGTCTGTGTATTGGCAGTGTCAGTTTACCATCCAAGGCACTGCGGACGACTGTTCGCAAAATATTTTAGGGTTTGAGGAGATTCACATGTATCCAATTTGCAAGTTTCCAAGCCTTTGTACAGACGCATTAGGTATTTCGTCGGTCGATTTAATCCTCAGCCACAGCCCTCTGCTCCTACAACGGTCAAGTTTTGTTTTGTTACCGTTAATAACGGTTATCGTCCTCCGGATATGATTAAAATTATATAATGAAAATAATTGTGTTCTATTGGATTCTATGTACGACAATCTGCGCGGCCCTACTCCACATTCTCCACCACGCAGTGTCTCGAGGATAGTTGTTCTGCAAATGGGTGGAGTAATGTATGAGATTTTAAAATGGCAAAATCATGAAAATATGGCTATTTTTTTTCCGAAGGGTAGATAGGTTGAAGTTGGTGTTGGACCGTAACACTCATCATTGTGAATGATAAGTTGTTTCAAGGTTATGATTCGTGGAAACATAAATATGTAAATTGAAAATAACTGGAAATATTGACAAGTATAATGATTCTTTGTTTAGAAATGGGTGGAAATATAAACATGTGAATTGAAAATAAGTGGAACCATAAATAAGTATGGTACAAAGTTATGATTGTTTATTTCAAAATGGGTGGAAATATGAATGGTTTAAGATTCCACTTATTTTTAGATATAGGTAATTATAACCTTGTGAAGGTAATGGTTTGGCCATTTTTAGGTTGGCAATTGTAACATTGTGAACTAAGTTTATGGTTCTATTTATTTCCCACTTACTTATTCATAGTTTTGTTTATTTTTTTAGTAATAAAATATGACTTGGACAACTTGTTCGTTTATGCTCACGGTTTCACCTATTTTCGAGTGAAATTGAAATAATTGTCATAGTTATTGTTAATAAATAGTTATCATCACTACAATATTAGAAGTATATTTTGAAAAAATAATTGTGTTGATGTACAACATTGAATGTGTGTGGCTATAGTTTCACTTTTTGTTTGAGTTGGAAAACATTATCCACCATGCACAGTGTTAAAGATTGTTTCCCTAGAAATTCATTAAATAAAAAATCGTGTAAAGAAATGGTGAAATAATGAATGGGCAGTTGCAAGGTATGATTGCCTACACAAATATGGGTGAAAATCATGAACATGTAGGTCAGATATGAGAAGAACCATAAACCAACAAGGCACAAGGTTATGATTATCTACCTAAAATTAGGTGAAATCGTGAATTATCCGTGGTTCTATCCATTCCCATGTAGGCAATCAAAACTTTTGTCATAGTTTTGGTTTGACATGCGTAGAAGCCTTTTTAACTCACATGTTTCAAGTGAACACTTCACTTGTCATCAAAGAAAATAACAGTAAGAATGATAACAAGTATAACCTTTTTCATTCATTTCCAAGTAAACAATCATAGCCTTGTACCCTATTTGTTCAAGGTCCCACCCATTTCTAGGTAGGGAATCATAACTGTGCAACCTACCCATTCATGTTTTTGTGCATTTTAGGTAGGGAATCATAACATCATGGTTTCATCTTGTTCATTAATAGTTTCATCCATTTCATTATTAGGACTCTACATTATGCTAAATGTTTGTCTCCCAAGACCACATGTGGAGGATGATGAGATAGTTCAAATTTTAAATCCACTTCTAAATATGTTAGCATATATCTATCTCAACCTTGGGGGATCTATCAAACTGTTTTGAGAGGGAAAAAATCCACACACAAACCTATGGTTTAAAGTTCTAGGTGTCAAGATAGAGATCTATGCTAGTCTTTTTTTCTCTCCTTCCTATTTTAAGTGACATTTTTTCTATTTTAATTTATTGGGATTAACACATGTTACATTACATGACACTTGATCCATAATGAATCATATAATTTGTCATTTATTTTGGTACTTTATAGGTGGAAAAAAATGGATTTGTTGACTTGTAGGGCCCATTTTAGGGGCAAGTCTCGCTTCAAAGATTTGGGGTCCAAAACCTTCAAGAGCACATTTGAGGCCTTAAATCGTTGTTTTTTGGGTCAAAACTTTGCAAGCATAGTTTGCAGCCTCTTTGACATTGTTCTACACTTCAAGATATTTCCAACAACATGAAAATCACCTCAATCGAAGTTCATATGTAGAAGTTGTGCCTCACACAAGTTGACCTATCTTGTTGACCACATGTTGTGAGTCACAACAACCCACTAAAATCTTGAGTTTAGTGAGTACCCCTACTACCAAAATTTTCCAAGTTACTAATCTTATGTTTACCTAAATGGT
Organism: Picea engelmannii; assembly: GCA_009831015.1. Taxonomy (NCBI): domain Eukaryota; kingdom Viridiplantae; phylum Streptophyta; class Pinopsida; order Pinales; family Pinaceae; genus Picea; species Picea engelmannii. The sequence continues at coordinate 280,248 of ML782227.1, read as the reverse complement.
TTTTTGTTTATAAGATTGATGCTTCTATACAATCTCCGCTAATGTGACGCAGATTTTGTTACTTGAACCCATGGTCCGTTGTATAAATCCTTTTTAGCTTTACGCCACCAGCCCTTAACCTTTTGCAAAACTCGATTTCTCATATTGAAAAGCCTCGTAGTTATCCATGTAATACGCCATTGAAGGTAATGAACATAGGGTTGTCTGCGCAGAATAGTTATAGCACATCGTACTACTCTGACCAAATCAAAATTGTAACGTTTTTTTCATTAGTTGTTCGTGGGTGAGGAATTTTGGGCAACATTATAACCATGTTAACATATAATCGACCTCAATTGTCTGCAATTCCACCCAAAAAAATTATTAACGTTGTCGCTGCAGGAATTGGGTAAATTGTGTTGTGAGCAGTAGTCTTCGAACCAACAGGTAAATTTTTTATTATTTATTATATGTAATCAGTTTAGTAGTGAACTAATTTAAATCGGTGGGATGATTTATGCAGGAGACAAAATGTTCTATATGCAAGCGAGAAAGGGGGAAAGCCAAAGAACAATCACTCCTACTCTTGTTTCGAAACAGGCCTCTCTCAATATTACCAACACAAACAGCCATGATAGAAGGGAACACTACCCCAACTATTATGATATTTATGACCTGTTTCAGAATGAGAGTTTCCCACCTGAAGAAAAATACATCGGTGAATACAGGAATATACACAAAAGCGGGATCCACACAATAGCAGCTCGTCCAGACCTATTTTCCTACAATGATGCTACACTATGGTGTTTCACACATGTGTATAAAGATATCGGGTTGATTACCAATGCCTCAGATGTCCCAATTGAACCCCTTTAGGAATATGACATCAGGATTTGATATAAGACCCAACAACCCATTGTCTCGTTGGATGAATCTCAGGTTCGATCTGGGCCACCAAGGGGAAAGTTAACTTGGGGCGCACATGTTAACCTAGGCTAAGTTGTATTTAATTGTGTTAGAGCACATACTATGTAAATAAGTCTGTCCCTTATTATAAAAGGTGAACCTATCTGTAATACAAGCATTTTTTTCATTTGCCAAAACCTATCTTCTCATTTTCTCTCGTTGTTTGATAGTTTCTATGTTTCTTCTTGTTTTTTTTTTTATTTGGGTTGTGCTCAGAAAAGCTAGTGTGCCTTTCTCAATCGTTGCACCTTGGCTTCACGTTTTTGAATGATTCCACCTCTGAGAGTTATCCTATCCCTTCTTCTATTCAATCTTTTAGGTGGCATTCCTCTTACTACAAGTTACTCAAGGAAAGAAGGAGGGGTGCACCATTTGGGTTTTGCGCCCTTGCTAGGGTTTTTCTTTTTAACTATCGGGAATGAAAGAAGTGTGCCCTCCTCAATCGTTGCATTGAGACTCTCTCTTTGGTCTCTGTGACTCATACTGAGATAGTCTATCCCTTTGGCTAACCTTGGTCCATGCCAATATTGGTTTTCAACTATTTTTGCTTCCCCATAATAGTGAGGCGCTCCATCTCAGAAATGTGTCCTTCCTGAAGTTTGGGGCAGCTGCTAGAAGTTTTTAGATGTGCAATCTAAGGGAATAGATCTCCTTCTGAGGTAGATCAATTGGTATCAGAGCTTCAAGATCCAAGGAGAAGCTTCAGATATTGAGTACGAGCCCAATTTGTTTTTAGTTTTCATGATTTTCAGTCTAGATCACACCCTTCTCAGGGTTTCCTTATCAATATCAGTGGGTGCACAGGTCTCCTAGCCCAAGGGGCGCACAGATCTCCAACACCAAGAGAGAAGATTCACAGATCTATTGGCCTACAGATATCTCCCTCTATTTATTCTCCCCCCTTTTTCTCCAAGGTATTGCGCACTTTGTTCCCACAAAAAAAACTTGAGCCATATTTTGTTTCAAAGCCAATTTTTTTTTTTTCTTTCTTGAATACTTCATTTTTCCTCAAGATGCCTCCTAGAAGAGATCCCTTGCTAGTGGACTCAGACTCCTGTACCTTGAATCCTATGCAAGATCTTTCCTTTGTCCTTAATGAGTTACTGAGAATGCAATAGAAAAATAATCCAAATCCCCTCTGGTTGGATACTCGAATCCAACTCCCTAAGTTTGTTGGGCAAAGCAATGTAGAAGCTATGGATTCATGGATCCATAGCCTTTCCACATATTTCAACACTTTCCCAAGCCTCACCGAATAAAGAAAACTTTAGATCGTTGCCTTGCAATTGGAAGGACTTGCCCAAACATGGTGGGATACAGAGCAAGAAAAGACCACATTCATGGTAGATATTGGAGATGCTCCAGGATCCTCTGCCTCTCAACCACTCAAAAGTTGGGCTCAACTTTGTGAAGCCTTGAGAAATCATTTATACCCACCTGGGTACCTACAATATTTATGGATCAGATGGCACCAGCTCCGCCAACTCCCTACACAGGGAGTGCAAGCATACATTGACTACTTCTCCAAGTTGCGTCTGTTGCTCCACATTCCAGACCCGAAAGAGGTATTAATACTTAAGTTTATTTATGGTTTATTGGTTCAATTCCATAGGGAAGTAGAGTTATTTGAAAATCATACATTAGACAAAGTTTTTCACAGAGCATTGGCAATAGAAAGGAAGATAGCTCCTAGGGTTCGTACTCCTCAGTCTCTTCCCAACCCTAATCCATTTGTCTCTCAAACACCCACCTCCAATCCTTTAGCTCGCTTCCCACCTACTAGCTCTCTGAATCCAAATACCAATGCACCCTGGTGTTCCTTCCACAAGACTAACTCCCACAACACTTCAGATTTTCGAGTTCTCAAATCCCTGAAAACCAACAAAACCTTATTCATTGAGCCTACTGCTTCTCAACCAATCTAAGACAATGAGGAAGTTTCTCTTGAAAACCCCACCGAAGTAGATCCCTCTTTGATTTTATTGACCACGAAAGATCTGAACTCATCAACCCAACCCCTCTTCACTCACAACTACCAAACCAAAAATTCATTGGCTTTACTTATCATGGACAATGGCAGCCAAAAAAATTTGGTGTCTCAAGACCTAGTCAACTGCCTTCATCTGGTCACTAATCGGCACCCAAAACCCTATCATCTAGGATGGGTTCAAAAGGATGGTCCTCATCTATTGGTATCTCAACGCTGCCTAGTCACCTTTGCCATAGGCCAATTTAAAGACACTATCTTCTGTGATGTCTCGCCATTGGATTGCTCTGACTTACTTCTTGGACTACCCTACCAAGCCCAAAGAAATACCATTTATATGGATAAATCCCGCCAGTATAAACTTACAAAAGATGGCCACACCTATATCCTAACAACAACAACACCCAAACCCACTTCTACCAATGACAACATCCCTCATATCCATCTGAATCAATGTGTATCTCTCTATTTGGTGCGCCCAATACCACCAAACAATACTACACATCCCGTTCCCGAAGCAATGACTCCTCTACTACAAGAATTTGTGGATGTTTTCCAAATTCCTACGGGCCTTTCCCCCTTTCACCATATAGACCATTCTATTCACCTCATCCCAGGGTCTACCTTACCAAATGCACCCACTTACCAATTGGGCCCACGAGAAACAGAGGAAATGGAGAAGCAATTGACCAATCTCATCAACTCCGGTCACATTCAACCATCATCTTCTCCTTGTGCTTCTGCCGCTTTTGTAATCCCAAAAACAGACACCTCAGAAATGTGCCTTGTCACTAATTATCGGGCCCTTAACAAAGCCATAGTAAAGAACCGCTACCCGCTACCCCATATTGAGGAGTTACTTGACACCCTCCAAGGATCTAAGTAGTTTACTAAATTAGATTTGACAACAGGCTACCATCAGGTTCGAATGAACCCAGATGATGTGTGGAAGACAGCTTTTAAGACCAAATTCGGTCTTTATGAATGGAAAGTCATGCCCTTTGGCCCAACTAATGCACCAACCATGTTCATGCGACTCATCAATGATATATTTAGAAAACATTTGGGTCGCATTGTGGTCATCTACTTAGATGACAATCTCATCTTCAGTAAGACATGGGACACCCACATGCAGCATGTCCATCAAGTTCTCCAAATACTCATAGAGCACAAGTTACAAGTCAAGGAAAAAAATTCATATTTTGGACAAATTTTTGTTCCTTATCTCGGATTCGTGGTATAATCACAAGGTATTCAACTGGATCCAGCCCACATCCAAGCCTTGAAGCAATGGCCACAACCTTCTTCGGCCAGTGAACTAAAAATCTTCCTGGGTGGTATCAATTTTTATCGTAAGTTTATTCTGCATTTTTCTCAGATTGTTCGTCCTTTGCCTCAGCTATCTAATAGTCATTCCACATTTATTTGGACTAACGAAGCTACCAAACACTTTGTTCATCTCAAGGAGGTACTATGCTCATCTCCAATATTGCATTTGCCAGACCTCTCTCAACCATTTGAGACTGAGTCAGATGCGTCATAGCATGTTATTGGTGTCGTTCTTAAATAGGGAGGCCACCCCATTATTTACCACTCAGAAAATATTTTCGAGGCTAAGATAAATTATAGTACTTATGATAAAGAATTTTACAACTTGGTCCAATATCTCAAGCAATGGTGCCATTATTTGCTGGGAAAAGAGACTATTCTACATACAGACCATCATTCGTTGATTTTCATTAATTCACAGTCTAAGATTCAAGAGCAAAGGCATCTTAAATGGACATCCTACATTCAACACTTTAATTTGGTAATCCAATATAAGAAGGGCACTTCTAATAAAATGGTTGGTTTACTTAGTAAGTCACCGACTCTAGTTCTCCTAATTTTAGAGGTGCATTGTGCTAATTATGATACATGGAAATATCAATATGCTACTGACCAATACTTTCAAGAGATTTGGGTTGCCTTACACAGTCCCACGGTTGTCAATCAGACTCCATTCTTGGACTACACCATCTGGGATGGATGGATCTACAAATTAAACTTGCTTTGTGTTCCACACTCAGATGATCGTCGCATCAACCTATGGTGGCCACTTTGGTACCACAAAGACTCTCCAACATATACAACTCCATTTCTATTGGCCTTTTATGCAACCCCAAGTTGAGAAATTCATCAAAGCTTGTGCATTATGATCTCAATCGAAGCCATCCAATAGAAAGCATGGATTATACCAGCCACTGCCTCTCCCTTCTCAACCCTGGGAGTCAATCTCTATGGATTTCTTAAGCGGACTACCCACCACCCAAAAGAAACATGATGCAATCTGGGTAGTGGTATGCCTTTTTAGAAAAATGGCTCTTTTCATTCCATGCAAAAAGACCACTATAGTAGCACAAACAACATAGTTGTATTTCCAACATGTATGGCCACATTTTGGCCTACCAAGCAACATTATTTCAGATAGAAACTCATGCTTTCTCAGATCATTTTGGAAAATCATCTGGGTTCCACTAAGGTGTCAAATAAAGTTCTCTAGTGCCTTCCATCCTCAAACAGATGGCCAAACAAAGGTAGTAAATCAGGTATTGGTACATGCTCTCCGAACTCATTTTGGGCGCAACAAACAGTGGGACAAATACTTACATATTCTGCAGCATAGCTACAACAATGCCACACACTCTTCTACTAGGTTCTCTCTGTTTGAAGTATGTTTAGGATTCCAACCAGCATCACCAGCTGATATTCCCCTCACTTTGGATCCCCAAGGTACTGTGCATCAGCAACAAGAACAACACTCATCCCATCGGTTTCTTCAACATCTTGCACAATGACACACTGTCGTAACAACAACACTAAAAGCATCTCAAGATCGTGCAAAGAAAAGGAATGAAAAACAAAGGACCTCCATGTCATTTCATCTTGGAGATAGAGTCTAGTTACATTTGGACAAGAAACGATTCAAATGACATCATCATAAACTTCTTCTAATCATATATGGCCCTTATACCATTCTAGAAAATATTGGGGAGAATGCATATCGATTGGATCTTCCCCCCCAACTCGGGATACACAATGTCATCAATGTTAACCATCTAAAGTTGTTTGAGCCTCCCCTCTTGGAGGAGCTAGTTACAATTACACACATGGTGGACAATATCTCGATCTTCGAACTCCCCTTGTCCAAAGACACACTACTTGACACCAAGACTCGTTCTACAAGGCACTGGGCTTACACCTCCTACCTTTTGGCACACCAAGAACAAAATACAGCTCAAGCAAAGTGGATGACAACTGAATTGGTGCACCGTCTCTTTCCTCAACTTCTCATGGAAGTCGGGACACTTCCAAATCTAAATAGGGAGGAATTGGACCACCAAGGGGAAAGTCAACTTGGGGCACACATGTTAACCTAGGATAAGTTGTATTTCATTGTGTTAGAGCACACACTATGTAAATAAGTCGGTCCCTTATTATAAAAGGTGAACATATCTCTAATACAAGCATCTTTTTCATTTTCCAAAACCTATCTGCTCCTTTTCTCTCGTTGTTTGATAGTTGCTTTGTTTCTTCTTGCTTGTTTTTTTTATCTGGGTTGCACTCAAAAAAGCCAGTGCGCCTTTCTCAATGGCTACACCTTGGCTTTATGTTTTTTAATGATTCCACCTCTAAGAGTTAGCCTATCCCTTCGGCTATTCAATCTCTTAGGTGGCATTCCTCTTACTACAAGTTACTCAAGGCAAGGAGGGGCACACCATCTGGGTTTTGCGCCCTTGCTAGGGTTTTTCTTTTTAACTGTCGGGAATGAAAGAAGTGCACCCTCCTCAATGGATGCACTGAGACTCTCCCTTTGGTCTCTGTGACTCATACTGAGATAGTATATCCCTTTGGCTAACCTCAGTCCATGCCAACATTGGTTTTCAACTATTTCTTCTTCCCCACAACAGTGAGGCACTCCATCTCAGAAATGCACCCTTCCTGGAGTTTAGGGAAACTGCTGGAAGTTTTTAGATGTGCAATCTAAGGGACTAGATCTCCTTCTTAGGAAGATCATGATCAAACAAACTTTGAATCTATTATGGAATACTGGTTTGTTGATGAAGAGTGGTCAGTGAAGAAGGGAGAGAGATATTTCCCAACACATTACCTAAAAGATCCATACATGATCTTAAATGCAATGATTTGTAGGCTTTATGGTGAGGATACCAACACCCACTTCAGAATGGATTGGTTTCCAATGGCCTACATAGTAGTTAAGACCGAAAAAACTTTCAACTGGGATTCTATATTATAATTCACCATCACAAAGCAAGCTCAGGAATATCGAGGTATGAAGAATCCTTGTTTTTATGTGTATGCATACCTCGTAGATGCTATTTGTGTTTCTAATAGGTTTCCATATTTTAATTGGGCTTGGAACCAAAATCAAATCCCACTCCATGCCTATTGTTTTTAATTATGGAAGGTTATTTTTAAAGAGTATTTCTATGACATATTTGATTACTTCCTCACTCCTCTACACAAGGCCATCTTTGACTTTCACCCACACAGGAGTCGTTAAATCCATGCAAGGAATTTAGGATTGGTACATGAAGAAATACTACACCTACGTGAGAGTATTTGGGGCTATAGGACCACCAAACTTGCTACCAAAATAAGTCCCTAATAAACTGTTGGCCAAAGAGATAACATATCAGAAGTTGGAGAATGGGACCATTGCTTACTTATTAGAGAAGAACAAAAGATATTGCCCCATCTTTCCCCTCCATATTGGCCAATATTCTCTAATGAATAAAAAGTGGGTTGAAAAGGAGTCCAAAACCCTGAAGTAATTATGTTTATTCCTCGGCAACAAGAAAGGGCATGACCCCCAAAATTTAGTATATGAATATATGAGGGTCTTCAAGCTAGCACCGCAGGTTGTGCATGAAATTAATTTTGCTAAAGACATTTTCTGGGGAGCCCTGTATTTTGAAGAAGTAATAGATAGAATCACCAATGAACTAGCCAAAGAACTGTTGTAGAAGGAAGAAGAGGAGCATAGGGTCATGAAAATAGAATAGCTGAAAACCCTACTCCAGTAAGATAAAGACATACTAGAAGTTGAAGAACGCAAAAAAAAACAAAAGGAAGCATAATTGGCTAGGAAAGAAAATGAAGCCGAAAGAAGATACAAACAAAGAAAAAAAAGAAAAGGCCAAAAAGAAGGAAGTTGTACAGAAAGGAGAAAAAAATTAAGGGCCATCCTCAAAGGGAAATAATGGAGAAAATTCTGCCAACACAGAATTCGTAAAAACTTCGCCCCACACTGACATAGAGCTTGAGAAAAAGAAAGTTGTTGAGGCAAAACAAGTTGAATTAATGGATCGAGAAAAAGAAAGGAAAAGAAAATAAGAATGAGATAAAAGAAAGGTTGTTGAATCCTTAAATAAAGGACCAAAGCCGCATATCTCAGTTGTGGTAACAAACCCTAATACAAGCATGCTAAATTTTCCAATAGAGAAATGTACTCCTCTAGTTGTCATCCAAGGAATCCTTTCAGTCACATCCACAGGAATCATGATTGAAGGCGTAGTTGTCGTTGTAGGCGATTATTACTATAGCCACAAGAGTAAGGATATTGAGAAAAGAACAACCAAGTGGAAACGATAAGGAGTCAATCTAAGCCACGTAGAATCTAAAAGAGTCATTAAGTGGAAGGTAGGACCAGACCCTAAAGATAACGTACTATAAGCATCATCATCACTCAATGTTTTTGGTGGTGCTAATGTTATGTCAGTCTATGAGATCACAGGAGCCCTGGACTCTGCAAAAACTAGAATAGTTGAACTTGAATCTAATATGAGTACTGTCAATGATTCTTTGACCAAGAATTTAGGAAAGAGGTTATGGAACGTGTCCACGGGGAGGAAAGAAAGAATTAAAGGCAGAATTTGAGAAAAAGGTCATCCTTAGCCAAAATGTGTTAGGAAATGATGAACACTTCCACACTAAGACTAAAATAAGAGAGGAAGAAATATTTAATCAAGAAAATAAATGACGAAGAAAACACACAGTACACAAATATTTTACCTTGGAAACCCAAAAAGTAAAACCAACATTCTTTGAGCGTTTTCCTCTCTTGTTGTCTTATTCATTTAGAATAAAAGGTTACATGCATAACCTTGGTGTACACCTAAAACACAATTGGCATCATACCTTCTTACATTGCACAAGGACAACCCTGTATCCAATTCGTCTTACATCTTCATGACCAGAAACCTATAAAGATTATCTAATCTACAATTATCAATTAGCATTTTATAGCATTATAACATGTCTTCTTTATAGGATTTATAGTACGTGTTGATTAATTTGTTTGGTTGTCATTGATGTCAACCCTTGAAGCAATTCCAGTAGCCCCAACAGTATGATTAAGGGACTTCATTTTGATTGATGTATAATGGTATGAATTTTAATATATTTTTAGGTAAGACTATTCTAGATGGATAGAACATGACATGTCATTTCCGGTGATATGCAGAATGTCACATAAATCCTCACAGTTAGAGAGTTATGGCCTGGTGAAGTTTGAGAACCCTCATGAGTTATCTAGAAGGTCAAAGATGTCAAATTAATTCTAGAAGCTCCTAGAAGAAGTTTACTAAAAAGTGGTTGCAATAAGAAGTTAGTTAAGGACAAAGAAGTTATGAATTTACTAATTATAGAAAACTTAGTTGCAACAAGAAGTTGTGAGTAAAGATTAATTATTTAAATAATAAAGTAGTCAAAGTGGTTGCAAAGAGAAATTATTTAAATAATAAAGCGGTTGCAACAAGAAGTGGTGAGTTTACTATTTATGGATAAGTCAAAGTGGTTGCAAAAGAAATTAATTAAGTAATAAAGTTAGTTGCAACTGGGAGTGGATAACTTACTATTTGTGGAAAGTGGTTAAGTTAAGTGGACAACGTGGTTAAGTTAAGTGGACAAGTGGTTAGAAGTGGGTTAGCCCTAAGAGAAGGAAAGTGGGTTAAGTTGGTTAGAAGGTAGCCCCTTGAGGAAGCGACATGGAAGTATAAATAAGAGAGAAAGGCTCTCACATTAGAACCTATTGAATATCATTGAATATCTATTTTGTGAAAGGTTATTTGAGAAGATATTATTGATAGAGAAAAGTGTGGAAGAAAAAAGTGTGGCAAGAAAAGTGCGATGGAAAAATCGCAGCAGGAAAACGACGGCAGAAGAAAAAGTGCAATAGAAAAATTGTGGCAAGAAAATTGTGGTAGAAAAATCATGGTAGGAAAAGTGCGGTAGAAAAATCGCGGTAGAAAAATAACGGTAGAAAAACTGCGGCAGAAAAATTGCGGCAGCAGATTCGCAGCAGCAGAATGCTACAAGAAGAAAAAGGTTTCTCAATGACATATTTGACAAAACAAGTTGTGACTGTGACATATTCAATTTCTACAGTTGGCACTTATATTTCAAGGTGGTTGGACAAGATAAGGATAGTTGGTTGTAGCCGGAGAACATAGGGGGTTGTAGCCTCCTTCTGGTTGTAGCCAGAGAATTGGGGAGTTGGAGCTTCACTCAGGTTGCAGCCTTAAAATAAGGGGTTGGAGTCTCCTTCTAGTTGCAGTTGGAAAACAAAGGAAGTTGGTGCTTCCAATGACTGTAATTATTAAAGACAAATAAGAAAAATAATTATGTGGTTTTCTCTTGCATTGGGTTTCCACGTAAAAAAAATACTAGTGTATTGTGTATGTGTATGATTGTTCATTTGTTCATAGTTTATTTACTCTTCACTTATTGGATGATAATGATATATTGATCATAAATATAAATAATACTTGCATAATGTGGTTAAAAGGATTAAACATCTCTATTATGATTCACCCCTCCTCTCAGTAATCCAACAATTGGTATCAGAGTGGGTTACTTCAAAAATCAATTTAACCACTGAAAGGTAGATCATGGAGAACAACAGTATTTTAAAAATGGAATACCATAGTTTGACAAACATAACTATGCATTCTGGAGCAGAAGGATGAAAACATATGTACATGCACAGGGATTTGAGGTTTGACAATTAGTTGTAGATGGATACAAAGAACCAACAATTCCGCCAACAAATGACAATACAAAGAACCAACAATTCCGCCAACAAATGACAATGGAAAGAAACTCAATCTAAATAATTCAAAAGCCACAAATGCACTTCTGAATGGTCTTTGTGATTCGATATATAACAAAGTTATACATTGTAGCTCCATTAAAGAGATTTGGGACAAACTTCAAAATATTTATGAAGGATATTCAAAAGTCAAAGCAACAAAGCTTCAAACTTATAGAGGTCAATTCAAACAGCTAAAGATGAAGGAAGATGAGAATATTGCAGCTTGCTTATTACGAGTTGAAGAAATAGTGAATGCAATCATTGGATTGGAAGAAGAATTTGATGAATCTGTAATTGTTCAAAAGGTACTAATATCTCTTCAAATGATATTTGATCCTAAGATCTCAGCACTAGAAGAAAGAGTAGATCTAGACTCAATAATCATGGATGAACTACATGGAATCTTCATAGCCTATGAAATGAGAACTAAACACGAAAATACAGGTATAAAAGAAGCAACATTCAAAGCATCCAAAAGGTCAAATAAAAAGGAAAAAGAATATAGAAGCAACAATGACATCTCGGAAGATGATGAAGAAGTGGCCAACTTTGTTAGAAGATTGAAAAAGGGAACCAACGGAAGATATAAAGGTAAGCTTCCATTGATTTGTTTTAACTGTGATGGTATTGGTCATTTTTATAACAAATGTACTCACAAGAAAAAGAAAATACATGAAGAGGATGATTCAAACAACAAACAAACATATAAAGGAAAATGAACCAAAAATAAAGTCTTTAAGAAAATCTTTTGCACCAAAGAAGACTGCTCCTCATCAGAAGAAGATGAAGTCAGTGAAAGTGAGACAGAAAGAGTTATATTCATGGCAATAGAAGAATCTGATAAAGAATACATCGAGAAGGAGTATGAAGAAGCATAATTTGACTACAGATAAGAATCATCGAGTGTTAAAGAAGTTATAAAAAGAGAAAACAAGAAAAACAAGAAACTTCAGGAAGAACTAGACAAGAAAGAAGACATTCAAAATTCAAACTCTAAAGAACTAGAACAAATGATCACTAAATTAAAGGTTCAAATAGAAGAAGACAAAAGAATCAAAGAAGCACTCAAAGAACAGTTGGAAGAAAAAGAAAGGATCATTGGAAAATTGGAAGCAGAGGTTGTTACATTGAGAAAAGACCTTCAATAGAAGAATATGCAGAATAGGTCAAAGGTTTTGGATAATATTATCAACATTCAAATTCCACATCATGACAAGTCTGGGCTAGGATACAATCAGATAGAAATAGGCTCAAGATCCAAAACCAGAGATAAAGAAACACAACCAAAAAGCTATGTAGAAACAATTAGAGGAGACAAGAAGTTTTATAGGGAAGATCACAAGGACACTCCTCCACCTAGAAGAGTCAAATTTCAAAATCAACGACAGTTAGAAACAAGCAGGGCTCAAGATGAAGAAGGATTCAGAAGAGTAAATACTTTCAAAAGATCTTCAACTCTCAGGTATCGAACACTATTTTTTGGTTTATGTTATGCATGTAATAATTTTGGACATAATGCTATAAATCGCAGAGTTAATAGAAGGAACAAGAACAACTTTGAAAGTCATGCACAAAATGGTTATCCAATAAGGCATAATGAAACATAGAGAAGAAGCTACAACATGTTTGAATCATTGAGAACTGAAGTGGAATGCTACAAATGCAACAACTTTGGACACATGGCCAAATATTGTAGAATGACAATCCCTCCTAGAGAATCACAACAGAATAACAACAGTCACAGACAGGAACCTCAACAGAGAATATGGATAAGAAAGCAGGATGAGTTTAACAATGAATAATGCACACTCTCTCTACAAGCTAAACACAAGAAACATGGTTGGTATGTTGATAGTGTCTATTCAAAACACATGACATGTGATGAAGACAAGTTTCTTACATTAAGAAAGGAAAGATATGGATCAGTCTCTTTTGAAAATGATGAATCATCTAGAATCATTGGAAAAGGCACAGTCAGAATTGGAAACAAGAATACCAAGGCAGAAAAACATTCTACTAGTGGAAGATAGGAAATATAATCTTCTAAGTGTAATTCAAATGTGTGACCAAGGTCATAAACTTACATTTGATTCACATAAGTGTGAGATAAGAAAAGAAGGTTCGAGAAAATTGATTGCAACAGATGCAAGAACTTCAAGCAACATATATGTATTAAGTGAAATTGGAAATGAAAAGTGTTGTCTAGGAAAGGAAGATGAAGGTTGGCTACGGAACAGAAGAATGGGTCACATGAACTTCGATAACCTCGTCAAAGTTAGAAAAAAGGAAGCAGTCAGAGAAATTCCCTAGATCACGAAACCAACCAACACATTATGCAGGAATTGTCAACGAGGAAAGCAAACCAAGACCAGGTTCAAATCAAAGGAATACTCAACGACAATACCACTGGAAATTGTGCATATTGATCTAGTTGGAACAACTATAACATAGGGTTTAAAAGGTGAGAAATACTTTATGTTATTAGTTGATGATTATACAAGAATGACTACAGTTTTCTTTCTCAAGAATAAGTCAGAAGCATTTGAAAACTTCCAGGTTTACAAGCAACTGGTTGAAAATGAAATGGATTAAAAAATCAAATGTTTGAGATCTGATAATGGAGGAGATTTTATTTGAAATGATTTATTAATTTCTGTAGCAAGCATGGAATAAAAAGGGATTTTTTTGTTGCTAGGACACCTCAACAGAATGGAGTTGTTGAAAGAAAGAACTCAACAATACATGAAATGGATTGAACAATGTTAATGGATTATAAATTGACAAATATTTTTTGGACACATGTAGTGCATACAACAGTTCATATTCAAAACAGAGTAATTCTCATAAACAATGGTGAAAAAACTCCCTATGAGCTATGGAAAGGAAGACCAACAAATGTGAAGCACTTCAGAGTGCTCGGAATCAAATGCTACATCAAAAGAGAAGATGGAAGAATGGGAAAGTTTGACTCTCGTGTGGAAAATGCATACTTGTTGGTTACTCAAGTACAAGGAAATCATACAAGTGTCACAATCTAAGGCTCAACAAATTTGTGGAAAGAATCAATGTAAAAGTTGATGAAACAGGTGGATGAAAATTAAAGGAAGAAGAAAAGGAATCAATGGAACATGTTTACGAAGAAGAAGAAAATGATGAAGAAGAAGTAGAAGGGGAAGATGAAGAAGATCAGACAGAAGTAGAAGAGAAAATTCAACAAGTTCCTCCAAAGACACCTAGAAAATGAGTATAGAAGAATCATCACTCAAATCATATTATCGGAAACAAGGATGCAGGAGTTGAGACTAAAGGAATGATTCGTTCACCAAAACAATTGCACCTAGCACTCTTATGTACGATTGAACCAAACATTTTTTAAGAGGCCAACAAGGATGAATTCTGGAAAAGGGCCATGAATGAAGAATTGGATCAAATAGAGAAGAATGACACTTGGGAATTGGTTCCAAGACCAAGGTACAAGAATGTGATTGGCACAAAGTGGGTTTTCATAATTAAATTGAATTAAGATGGACAGGTTACAAGGAACAAAGCTAGATTGGTATGTAAAGGATACACACAGGTTGAAGGGATCGACTTTGAAGAGACATTTTCCCTAGTTTCCATAATGGAAGCAATATGATTGATCTTAGCTTATGCATGCTCCAATAATATTAAAGTGTATCAGATGGTCATGAAATCATCCTTTATGAATGGGGAACTTGAAGAAGAAGTCTACATTGAACAACCAAAAGGATTTCAGTTGTCTGAGAATGAATATTATGTGTGTAGGTTGAAGAAGGCCTTGTATGGTTTAAAACAAGCTCCCAGAGCATGGTACTCTAGACTAGAAAATATCTACAACAGGTAGGTTTCAGAAAATGAAGTGCAAACAACAACCTCTACATCAAGGTAAATCAAGATAGTATTTTATTAATTGAATTTTATGTTGATGATATTATTTTTGGAAGTGATGATGATAGGTTAAGCCAGAAATTTGCAAAGGATATGCAGGATGAATTTGAAATGTCATTACTTGGAGAACTATCCTTCTTTCTGGGTCTTCATATATGTCAAATAAACCAAGGTATTTTTATTTCTCAAACTAAGTATATCAGAGAAATGCTAAAGAGGTTCAGAATGGAAGATTGCAAACCAGTTAACACTTCTATGAAAGCCAGTTGCAAGTTGAGCAAATATGATGATTCAAAGTCTACAAAACAGAGGCAGTACAAATCAATGATTGGAATCTTACTATATGTGACAACATCTAGACCAAATGTAATGCAGGAAGTTGGACAGGTGGCACTATTTCAATCTTAGCAGTGAAGAGTATTTTCATATATCTGAAGGGCACATAAGAGTTTGGATTATGGTATCTAGAAGGAAAGGATCTATCACCTATTGCTTACACAGATGCAGATTGGGTAGGTTTCATTGATGACCGGTGAAGCACCAATAGAGTGGAATTCTACTTGGGTGAGTGTTTGGTATCTTGGCTAAGCAAGAAGAAATCATCAATATCATTGTATACAACTAAAGTAGAGTATATTGTAACAACAACATGTTGTACACAGGTTCTATGGATGAAACAAACTTTTACAGATATACAAGTTGAGTATGATGAGCCCATTCCTATATATAGTAATAATACAAGTGTTATCAATATCTCAAAGAATCCAGTGATGCACTCCAAGACGAAGCACATTCCAATCAAGTATCACTTTCTATGGCAACAGGTTGCAAAGAAGAACATCATAGTTGAATATGTGGGGACAAAGGAACATGTTGCATATATCTTCACAAAATAACTTCCAAGGGAAGCCTTTGAGTATCTTCGCCATAGACTCAGAGTAATTTCTACTCCCAAATGAATACTTTTGAATGCTTATCTTATATGTCTTATGTTTACACATGGAAGCACCATATAGAGGAAAATTCAGGTTGGCAGAACAGGTTCAGGAAGATTTCAGTCGAGGGGAGCATCCCCAAGGATAGTTCAGTTAGGGGGAGCAACCCCGGACGGGAAGTTACCTTTGTCATTGATGTCAAAGGTGGAGAGATTTATCATATGCAGGATAGAGAGTTAGATGCTTGGAGAGAGAGCACAGAGGCATGGTTCCAGGAGGAGAGATGATCACAGGGGGAGCATGAACATTATGAATTCAGTATTGCATCAGAGTGTTTCCATCAATGCCAAAGGGGGATATTGTTGATTAATTGGGTTGGTTGTCATTGATGTCAACCCTTGAAGAAATTTCGGTAGCCCCAACAATATGATTAAGGGACTTCAGTTTGATTTATGTATAATTGTATCAATTTTAATATATTTGTAGGTAAGACTATCCTAGATGGATAATACATGTCATGTCATTTCCGGTGATATGCAGAATGTCACATAAATCCTCACGGTTAGAGAGTTATGGCCTGGTGAAGTTGGATAACCCTCATGAGTTATCTACAAGGTCAAAGAAGTCAAATTAATTCTAGAATCTCCGAGAAGAAGTTGACTAATAAAGTGGTTGCAACAAGAAGTTTTTTAAGGGAAAAGAAGTTATGAATTGACTAATTATAGAAAATTTAGTTGCAACAAGAAGTTGTGAGTAAAGATAAATTATTTAAATAATAAAGTAGTCAAAGTGGTTGCAAAGATAAATTATTTAAATAATAAAGTGGTTGCAACAAGAAGTGGTGAGTTTACTATTTATAGATAAGTCAAAGTGGTTGCAAAAGAAATTAATTAAATAATAAAGTTAGTTGCAACTAGGAGTGGAGAACTTACTATTTGTGGGAAGTGGTTAAGTTAATTAGACAAAGTGGTTAAGTTAGGTGGACAAGTGGTTAGAAGTGGGTTATCCCTAAAAGAAGGAAAGTGGGTTAAGTTGGTTAGAAAGTAACCCCTTGAGGAAGCTACATGGAAGTATAAATAAGAGAGAAAGGCTATCACATTAGCACCTATTGAATATCATTGAATATCTATTTTTTGAAAGGTTATTTGGGAAAGTATTATTGATAGAGAAAATTGCGGCAGAAAAAGTGCAGTAGAAAAATCGGGGCAAGAAAAGTGCGACATAAAAATAGCGGCAGAAAAAGTGCGGCAGAGAAATCACGGAAGTATAATCGCAGCAGCAAAACACTAAAAGAAGAAAAATGTTTCTCGATGACATATTTGAAAGAACAGGTTGTGACAGTGACATATTCAATTTCTACATTGGGCACTTATATTTCATGGTGGTTGTACAGGGAAAGGATAGTTGGTTGTAGCCACCTTTTGATTGTAGTCAGAGAACATAGGGGGTTGTAGCCTCCTTCTGGTTGTAGCCAAAGAATTGGGGAGTTGGAGCTTCCCTTAGGTTGTAGCCTGAAAATAGGGGGTCGGAGCCTCCTTCTAGTTGCAGTTGCAAACCAAAGGAAGTTGGTGCTTCCAATGAATGTAATTCTTAAAGACAAATAAGGAAAAACATTATGTGGTTTTCTCCCGCATCGAGTTTCCACGTAAAAAAATATTGGTGTACTATGTATGTGTATGATTGTTCATTTTTTCATAGTTTATTTATCTGCACTTATTGGATGATAATGATATACTCATCATAAAGATAAATAACACTTTCATATTGTGGTTAAAAATATTAAAAAACTCTATCACTGATTCACCCCCCCTCTCAGTAATCCAACAGTAGGAAAAACCCTAAAGAAAAGGTGCCCAAAAATTTTATGTTGAGGAAAATATATGAAATAATCTTACTCAAGCATTTTTAGATCTTGCTTGGCTAAGGCAAGATAGACGAGAATATCACCCTATGTTTATAGCCTCAAAATGTGTTTCCTAATCCACAAGTATTAGTTATAAGGGTTTAGGCTGATTTTTTTTTTAAATAGAAGATTGTTGTAAAATTCAAGATTTTTATATAATTTTCTGAATATAACAGATGCAAAAGTAAATGTGGAGACAAAAGAAAAAAATACCAAGTCACGTATTAACACGGATGAGACAGAATAGCAATCACTTATTTCATTCCAAGAAATCAAAAGAATCGTTCTCTTTACAAAAATATTAGGGTTAAATGAAAACAACAGTCTCTTTTCAAAATTTAAAACAAAATTCCTTTAGATCTGAGGTACAGAACAACATAAAGGATAATGACAGTAGAATAGAACTCTGATCTTTAGGATAAGCAATAAGACTGAATCTTTACAGTGATATTTAAACCCTAACTTGACAGTGATATCACAATATTCTAAAGCAGAGATCTATGCAAATATACTAACAGTAGACTTCAAACAATGAGATATTAAAACTCAGATCTAA
>ML782227.1:243711-260122 GCA_009831015.1 Picea engelmannii | reverse complement strand
ACCAAGACTCCCATGCCCTAGGCATGGTTACCCTGGTTACTAACCAGGGGCCCTGGTTACTAACCTAGGGTCTTCAATTGCTTGGTTACGAACCAAGCCTTCCATGCACCAGGCATGGGTACCCTGGTTACAAACCAGGGGCCCTGGTTACTAACCTAGGGTCTTTATCAAAATATGTCTCAGATCACATATCCCAGGAGTGCACTGGGTGCCCTAGATCTCGTCTAGGGTCTTAGCCATCCTCCAGGAGAATGGCTCTCGCTGCTGCATGTAAATTCAACATAACTCAAAGACAAAACCCTAGCATGTTTCTGCTTCTATCCTTCGTTGTTCCTCCCTTTCCTCTTGTTTTTAACAAATTAGAATTGGTTGAAGTAGTTGAACCAACTCACTAGTTAAGTTAATTAAAAGACTCAACTAACTTTAGTTAGAGGGAAAAGTAATAATCATAATAAGTATCATAAATAAATAATAACTAGTAGGTGGGACCCCTTGTGACTCCCTTTAGTTCATAACAATCATAACAACCATAACATAACCATTAGTTAAGAAAAACACACCTCCTTGTGTCTCCCATCAACATATTTACTTTTTGGAAATTGTAGCTCATGAAATTCAAATTATTTCAAAAATAATACTCATATATCCAAAATAAAACATGTTTTCCAAAGATCCATGAAGTCAACTGTCATAAAACAATAGATAATATAAAACTCAAAATCCATATTTCTTAGTCTGTGATGCAACCCTTCCTTGGTTGTTGCTATCACCTCTTGATTTTCCTGAATTTGACTTTGGCTGTGTAGAGCCTTTAGGCTTAATCTCGCTTATCACATGGGAACAATCATCCCTCAAATGCATCCGGGAAGAAATGGATTTTTCAGAGTCATTGGAGGGTGAGGAAGGGGCAATAATGGATTTTCCTTTATCAAGTGCATGGTGGGCTTCAGTCTTCAATCTCTTGCTAGCATGGGAGGATTGCATGGGCGAGTGGTTTGGACAATGGGGTTCAAAGGTGGAGGCGCAAGAAAGGACAAGTTGGGCGAACCACGATATTGGGAGACTCTCAGGTGGACAATCTCTTGCCATCCATCACTTTCAGGGACCTTTGGTTGTAAGGAGACATGAGGAGGTACAGGGATACCCCGGGCTTGTGGGTCTTGGAAAGGAGGCCTTTCAGGCCTAGGTTGGACTATTCCCTACCCAATCCAATTAAAGAATCTGACATGAAACAATTGTCCAAGCTCTTCCGAATCAACACCAAAATGTATGGAGAACCTGGGCCTTTTTGGGCCTCGGTTCCAGTTACCCCTACCTATGTTTCCTCAGCCATGGCTACCTCAACTAAAAAAACTCATCATGCATGTGTGATCAATTAGAAAATAGTCTTTTAAATAACCATACATGACAACTCTTTAAAAATATGAAATAGATTTGGTTCATAATGTATCAAACTCATGCAATCCAATCCATACAAATTGTTTTATTGTTAATCAATGAGCAGGGGGGTGAAAAAGGGTTCAGGGATACGTGAGGGGTTTGTATTGAGCGAAAATATGATATAATGAAAGGGGAGAAGACATGGTCACTTCTCAATGACAAAAACAATCAACTGTAAAGAAAATCAATAAAACATCATTGCAAGCCACACAAGACATTGCCACTTCCATCCATTTTAACACAAAAATTCTCTTGACTTTAATTAATCTCAAAACAGGGCATGGAAAAAAATGAAATGGGAAGGTGATTGGATTTGTAATTAGTGGAAAATGAAATCATGGAAGGAAAGAAAGACGATTATTGTTCATGAGATTAATTAAGTGATCCATAAACATGCTACGAAGAAGATGCATCAGCCATCCACAATTTATGTGCAATTTAACTAATTCATTGTTCATAATCAAATATCCAACACAGTGCTACCGCGAGACAGTATGTATTCCACACAATTTGTAAGAGGTTCTCTTCCATTCATCCACATACTTTGCATTTTATAACAATTTTCGAACAATACTCATTTCCAATCTGTAAACTATCAAAATCAACCATTTCCCATGCATTTCTTCAATCCACAGTAATACTCAAAAGTCATGTTTTCAAATTAACAATGCAGTCACTATTACTGCAATCGGCCCTATTTAAATGTAGTGATCTTCGTTAACATATATAGGAATTAATTGAAATAATCAAGACTGAATTGCCACACCCGAATTGACATTTAAGCATACGACCCACAGTCACCAATTAGACACAAACTATGAACAGGGTAATTCGCCCAGGCAATATAACTCTACCACTATAAAAAAAAAGGAACAATTCAATGTGACTTAGAAGCAGGGCCATCCATCCAACATGACGAGGTGCCAACAACAAGCCTGTCTCAACAAATGATCGGGATGCAATAGAACATGCTCAAAAAATCTATGAATATCTCTGACTTGTAAGAACTCAAACCATTTATGTTATACAAAATACACAGCCAACAAAACCCCATGATGCAACAATTTCACTTTAACAAAAAAAACCTATAGTCACGGTGACAACTCAACATTTCGTGCTGAGCCATTGATTTAATATAAAATTTCGAATTAGTTACACCGTGATCGAAAATGCTGTGCAAAATCAAGCTTATACAATCAAACAAGCATGAGGATGCAGTATCTATACTCTTTACAATCATCATGTTCAATAGTCATTCGGCCCCAAAGAAAACCACAGTTACCACGACCATTATTTATTTTGCAAACACACAACGCGACATTAGCAACGTCAAGCATTTTTACCAATGCCACCTAAACATTCAAATAATATTCAATACAAAAACCAGTGACTGTGTATCTACCAAAAAAATCGCCACTTTCTTAAAAAAAATCAACAACCTAACAAGATGTAGCAATGACGCCTACTCACACATCCAATTGAATCGAAGCAAAGGCCCTTTCCATTAACAACACTGAGCTATCGACATAAGGAGAGTAACAGTGTGCTTTGAAAGTGAAACTAGTAATGCAGGGTTTACCACTATTATAATTGAGCCAGTGACTATAAACCAACCAACACGACTGTCATATGGCCAATTGGGCAAGCCTGTTCTCAAAATAGTCAGAAATTATACAACCATCTAACAAAAACTAAGTCATAAAACAGCATGCCAGGCTGGTCTTCTTAAACAATTTCCAGACCGGAGGACCGAGGTTGTTCTGTAGTCAACACGGGGAGAGAAGAGCCACTCTTTGTTATGGAAAAATCTCCAAGGCCACAGTGCATACAGGACAAACCATGACTCGTTTGTGGTCGAGCACAAATCCATGACAGGGGCCATAATTATAAGGTAGGGCTCTAGTTTGACCTAGCAAGGGTTATTTAATGCATGCAGGGTATAAACCTCGTGCTCTTCGGTCAACAATCACAACACAGAGGTGAAAAAAGGGTCGAGGAAGGACATGAACCTTATTTTGTAACCCCTAGTGGTGCAATCAACCAATGACTAAGTGAACAAAACCTCCGACCATTAAACCCGTTAAAGCCAAAGACTGAATTTAGAGATAATGCGTGAAGGTAACTATCCACCCAAGACTTAAAAAAAACCCCCCAACCAAACAGTAGTGATAACAAATAGCTATCACCCAGGAAGACCAATAACCTTGACGAACTCAAAATCGTTACAGGAAGAACCATTCACTCTTCATTTCGATAAACCAAATTTCACACAGTTGCAACACTTAGGAAAACACAAACCCATACACCTGAGCCAATAATCATTTCATAACCAGAGTAAAAATAAAAAATGGCCAAAAAAGACATACCTGTAATCAAATTCCTTAAAAGAAGAGCTGGCCGAAAAGTTTCTTCCTACCAAAAACTCGGAGCATAACCCAAGCAACAAGATCGAATAATAGCCCGACTAGGGTGGCATCTAACAGGAGGGGTAAAGGTGATGTGCAATAAATACATGTTGCCTCCATCCCCAATGCATTAATTCATTAGTACATGCCAACACATTCTTCATTAACCATTAATCAAACCATGTATCAAAAACATCACCAAATTAAAAGCCAATAGCACGACTTATGCCATACATAATTTGAATCCCATACAATTCAACCCTTCACATAACCAATAGCACCATTAACTTTCCAAATGTGCCATCAACATTACATACCATGTGTGCACTAACCATATAACCCAATCAAAATTTCATATCCATTTCCTTAATATATAATTCAAACAAAATCACATAACCATTAACGCTCATCACCTTTTCAAGTGAGCCACGGACATTCAATTCATCCAAATATACCATATGTGGATCAGCTACATAATTCAATTAACCATTAGCATTATCACCTTGCCAAGTGCACCACCAATATTCCACACAATATGCATATTAAACATATAATTTAATCCCAATTTCACAACCATTTACTTGTTAGCTAGGGCTTAACAATACTCATCAAGTGCTTTCATGCATGTAGTATAGTTAGGATAACTTTAAAATCCTCCCTTTGCAATTGTTTCTCATTTCCTTTAAATTATTTGCATGTGGTATTGCAGAACTAGGTCCCTTTTCCTTGCATTCGTTATAGTATTTTTCCTTTCTCAAAACTACCTTTCATGTAATTTCACCAACATGTTTGTTGTGCAGGTGTGAGAATAACGGATAGCAATGATATTAGTGAATAACAGAGGCTATAGTAACATAAGGAGTCAATGATACATAAGCTTAAATCATAACGAATAATCAACAAGATCTTCATCAACCATGTAAGTTGTGTCGCACATCATCATAACATAAAATAAAATAAACAAATATGATCTTCAATAGTTCAAAGGAGTCCCACCTACTAGTATTATTTAGTTTTATAATAATAGTCTTTAGCAATACTTTCTGGGCGAAACTACGTTGATGTTTTTAATCGTCAACAAACTGATGACTCCACAGGGAAAATTTGTTTCCAACAGATTTATAACTTAGAACTCATGGTTTCGCAGACCAAGAATAACAGGTTAAGAAGATAAAACTCGGATGATTATGCAACAGGGGGAAGTGAGCAGATTTAATGAAAAGATGATCGGGAATTTGGGAATAATTCATGAAAAGTGTTAAGTATGAGAGGTTTTAACCATTGTATGCATAATCATTTGACCGGAATCTTCTCTCTAACTTTTGAGGAAAACTTTAGAATTACTCTTAAAATATTGATGGATGAAGAAATGGCAAGAAGAAGTAGGAGATAGCCAATTCTTTATAAGACAATAGTGAAACAATGTAACAATTTCAAGGGTTGTTCAAAGGAGCATCCTGGCATCTGTGTAAGATTGATTGTTATTATCCAACAATGCTTTGCAGGAGTGTCACTGTGGAAAAATTAATCCGACATCCTATTTGACCAAAATGATTAAAGATAAGAAAAACCAAATCATGACATAAGTACAACTACAGAAACTAAAACAACAGCAATAAAAGACAGAAATGAAGCGCAACGGGAAAAAAAAACTTAACCTAGAATGCATAAATCAAAGTACTATAAAGCAGAGAAAAGAAGCAAATTTTTTTGAAAGCGGAGCTAGGCTACTAGTATACAGAAATTCAATCAGCATTAGAACCCTTTCATGTTGGTCCTTCGCAATACTTCAAGCGAGGACTGTTAGTGTTGTAGGAAAACCATTGTCTTTTTAATTCCTTTAAAATTCCCAAGTTAGTGTCCAAGACAAAAGTAATCTGGAAATGACCTAACACTTGAAATTCTGGTGTAATTATCGGCCCTTTGATGTTGGTGTTTGGACAACATCGAGAAGACATTCTCTAAGGATAATAATTAATAAGTAAATGATAATAATAAATAGTTATTTGATTATTCAAGGGACGCACCCTTTCATGGATGGTCACCTTATGTTCCCTATATATGGAACACACATTATTATAATAATACATCAAATATCTCTCATATATCATATGAATAAAAACCAACATGGTATCAGAGAGGGACTAGGATGACTCCCTCATGGGAGGGCCCAGGAAAATGAGAGATAGCTTATTATGTATCATAGCAACAGGGTAATGTACAACCCTCTACATCATATACAAATATCAGATAGAGATTAATATGAGATTACAGATCTATTAAATAGTTTAAGCTGTCAGTATGTATAACTTATGTTAAAAGGATTAAAGATATATAGATATCTTTCCAATGACTCGTTGAAACCCTTGGCCACATCCAGAATCTTCCATATGAACAACAACAGATTTGAAGGTTGAGGTAGAAAACTGAATATTTGTCACGAGAGAGACATGATCATGAGATTGTGTCAAGTCGTTTGGAACCCTAGATGATTGGTGTTGTAATATTACCAGCACAATGTTGAATTCGTACTGTCATGACCTGCAAATAAAAGCAGAATGAAGTTGTCCTTAACTTCGTCGTCAATGAGAGAATCCATTTCACCTTGCTCGTCAACATGAGAGAGAAATAATGAAAATGGATCTTGCTCCAGAGAAGCCTTTCCCTCATGTAGCATAATTTTCCTCTTATGAATAACACCGCCAAGTTGTTTGTGAATGGCATTAACTACAAGTTTGGCTTTATTATATCACAGCAATGGTTTGAGAACGAAATTGCGATTAGGGTTTGTGAGTTCCATGTTTGAAACAACGATAATGAGCTATCTTGTCATGGAGCTCTGCAAGGGTGGAGAATTGTCTGATAGGATCATTTCCAGGAAATTTAAATGAGCCATTGTTTCCATTACATGCACCATTGTTGAAGTTGTCCAACTGTGTTCAATTTTGTGCGGACGTTATATGACAGGCTCATCTTGTTCAAGGGTGATTTCCTTTTTTACAGGATTGTGTCACAGATATTTACAAGAAATGGTGGCGAGATTCACTATCCGAGAAGGACTCAGGTCCACTTGGAAATGGAGTAGTCATTGACATGAGAGACTATGTCTTTGCTAGTTCCATAGTTGGGAAGGTGTGCACAGTTTTCAGGGATGAGACTCCACAATGGAATGTGGCAGTGGTCAAAGTCATCAATCCACCTTAGACTATTGACAATTATGAATTTCATGGAACGTCGTCCACCTTGGTTAAGCCATATTTTTTAAAGAAATAAGGACCACCATACTTGCAGTTACCCACATATTTATAGTGTTGGTCTCTGATGGTTTCTTGAGAATGGTCTGGATAGATGAAATTTTTTATACAAAGATCAAATTCCAAAGGATCTGTGAGTCCCTCTCACTGCACTATTTTCATATTTTTGGGATGCTTCCTCCTACATTCATACCTACCATGATCATCTCTATCCAAAATGCATATGAGCTTCAATTGCCAACATGCACATATGAGCATCGATCACTCACAGGCAACCATTCAGCTAAATTATAAGTTCCTTTGATTGAAATGTGGTTTTATGGAGTGCTATGATTGTCAGATATGGAATGCATGGCTTATGGAAAAGGGATGACAATACTTTGATTGCATGATTAAGAATTATGGAATTACACCAAATTCAAAGAAATATGCATGTATGGTTGACCTTCTTGGCCGCACTAAGGCACGAGACTTTATTAAAAGGTACAAAGAAAGGTTCATGGGAAGAGGGTTCTCTTCGAAAGAAGGAGAATATATTGAGTTACCTACAAATAAGGAGGAAGAGATACCTTTAGTGTCAGAGAGAGAAGAGATAGAGGAGGAGTCACCTCCATCTCTAGAGGGAGTGTTGATGTTTGAGGTAGCATAACGATACATTCTCCCCAGAGGGTCCTGTGTGGACTAGTAACAAGGAATGTAGAATTCATCTGATGTGCCTCAAATTGTTAGATGAAGTAACCTCGATATATCAAGTATGGTCCAATATGACTTAGCATGATCAACATTTATCTATTTTTTTGTGTGCAGATGCATCCATCACTACAGTGTATGTTCATAACATAAGTCCTCATAATACTTTAAGGAAGATGATGCCCGAGGAGGCCTTCACCAGAGTGAAGCTTGAGGTTGGACACTTTAGGATATTTGGGGTGTCCAATATACATATGTACCCAAGGATAAAAGGATCAAGATAGACCCTTTATGTAGAAAGGTACATCTGTGGGTTATAATGAGTCTTTTAATACATATCAGATCTACATCCCTGGTCAAATACACACAGCTGATGATAGTATCAAGAAGCACAAAGCGATATTTGTTACCAGAGGAATCTCTCAAGTGGAGGGAATAGATTATGAGGAGACATCTTCTCATGTTCCTTGATACACTTCTATCTGGATGATTATTTCCCTAGCAACATCTATGGGTTGGTGTTAGCAATATTTCTTGTAAGGGGGGCTAGAACGCAAAAGAGTGGGTTAAAACCCACTTATCCTAAGTTTTGTGCACGAATGCATCTGTGTTAAATGAGAATCAATTTTGGATGGCTGGGATTTGCACGCTCAGATTAACGACGCACAAAGAATTCCGGACCCCCCTCGCCTTTCTACCTTTAAGCGGGGGGGGGTCTGGAATCGGGGGTGCACCTCTCCAACGGCCCAGATCAGCGCGCCTGGATCAACGGCGATGAAGACCATTCCGTAACCCCCCTGTCTTTCTACCTTTAAGCGGAGGGGGGGGGGGGGGGGCGTCCGGAATTGTGGATGCAGCTTTCCAACGGTCGAGATCATAGCGCCCGGATCAACGGTGCTCACGCAGCCCCGTCCTTCTCAGCTGCCCTGTTTTTAGCCAGTGTGGGCCCTTCTCTCCTCATGTCATCTCCCTTTCCGCCTTTCCCCTACTGCCATGTGTTATCCATCCACCTCCCCTCTTTGGTACGTGTGGTCCTCCCTTTGTCTCACCATCCACTCACCACTTGCCATGTGTCCCGCTACTCCACTTAGCCCCTTTTTCCATGTGTCATCCCTGTCTGACTTTCTCGCACCTCATCGTTTCTTGCTCCACCCTTGTGGTTGTAGCCCCGTCACTCTGTTGTCGAGCCCCCCATCTCCCTCCATGTTGGCCTCCATACCCGTCCTTCAAGCCTTTCAGTTATTCTAGGTGGCAGCGCGAGAAGTCTCCCACATCCCAAAGTGCTGAGTTGACCAAGCAGTTATTGAAGAGGTTGGTGGTGGTTAGACATCGTCTCCGCCATAATGGGGACGTCCTATAATGAATTAAAGGCACATCGATTCACTGAGGAAACTGTCAGAAGATCAATTGCGTCTGCCATAAGTTGCATGACCATTCAAAGATTGTGGCTGCAGATTGTCAGAAGCCATGCAGACGCAAAGATTTCAATGCAGTTTCTTGGTTCCGCTGATGTTGTTGTTTTGAGTATATGTAGGCATTTTTCCATTTTTGTATCTATCGATGGTAGAGCTAAGCTCCCRACTATAAAGTTTCAGCAAATATTCTGGTTTCCTGGTTATGCCTCTGTGTTTGAGATTTCTTGGTTTATAACAAACAGTTCTCCTTTTTTCTATCTATCTTTCACCTCATGCCTGAGAGTTCACAGTTGAATGATTCACGTGAATTGTTACAGTTATGTTATGATAAAGGATTTGTCGTGACATTTTTGTATTCTCTGGTTTTCGTGTTTGAATATAAAGAGACTTTGTGTTTGAATGCTTTCTTTTCCAGTCTGTTACGAACTTGATGTCTGTGATAGACCTTTGCACTCTTCTTACGAAAGTCTTCCACCTACTCACCCTTTTACTACAACTCACTGTTTGGAGTTTATCAAGACCTCATTCGTTCACGCATGCTTGGTCTGGTTTCTGAGTTGAGACGATATTGTTCTGAGTTTCCTTCTGTTTGATCACCCTTTCAAACAAATCGTGACATTAAACTGATGGGAGTCGAGCTCTACTCCTGCAAGCAATCCAAGAGTGACCTCTGATAGCCAACATTTCTGGCGCCGTTGCCGGGGATGAAGTTGAATATTTTCCCCGGGATTGAACGACAAAGATTAAGCTGATTCTGAAGGTGCATCAGATATCAGAACGTGAAGATTGCTACTGTGCACCTGGTGACTCCACTGTGACAACTCCACTGCGGCGAACCTGTTGGATTAGTTGTGGCTTCCGGCGACAGACACACGCGGTCCCATCCACAACTGCCTCTAGCTGCTACTGAAGAAAATCCAGAGGTGATTCTCAGAAGAGGAAAGGATCCTCAAGAAGAAAGCTTCGCCTCTGAATCAGGTATTTCCCCTCCTCCTTCTGTAAGAACTCCATTTTCTTATTCTCAGCTTCCTAGTTGTCCTTCCTCTGAGGTTTCCCATTTTCTGAATTTTGGGAGTGTTCCTGCTGAGTTTTCTCCACCCGGTCTAGTATCAGAGGGAGAGATCCTTGTCACTCCCCCCTCCCTGGAAGTCGTGCCTCAGTACAGACCTCAGGCCTCAGAAGGTTTCACTACTCCTCCTTTTATCACTACTGCTGCACAAAGAAAAACACCTGCACATTCGAGTCCCTTAGACCTCTCTCTGTTTTCCCCGCCGTCTCCTTTGAGAACTTCTTTTCCTACATCTCTTGTTCGCACTCCTTCTCACCCAGTTCTCCTCCTCCTAATATCCCTATGGCTGGTGCTAATCCCCCACTCAACAGAATGGATGCCATAGTCACTTCTAGATATGCTCCTTTGGTCCTACCCCATCCTATGAATCCTCTCCCTGCTGGAGACTACTTGAAGTACATGCCCAAGTTCACTGGGGAAGGAGACATAACTGCAGAGGAGCACCTGGCTGCTTTCTATAGTTATGCAGACAATTTGAACATCGAAAATGAAGATGTTTGGATGAGAGTCTTTGTTCAGAGCTTGGATGGTGAGGTGAGGAAGTGGTTCAGGGGATTGGCCCCTGGATCCATTGCTGGAATTGAAGCCCTGGATACTGTTTTCCTGAGGCAATGGGAAGATAGAAGAGATTACATATATTACATGATTGAGTTTGGGTCTCTGAAGAAGCAGGAAGGAGAGTGGGTCTCTGACTTCTCCAAAAGGTTCAATAAAATGTACAACAAGATTCCTGCAGAGATAAAACCCTCGAAGGCCTCTGCTCAAATTTCCTATGCTGGTGCTTTTGACCCAGATTTATGTCTTCTATTAAGAGAAAGAAGAGCTACCTCCTTAGCTCAAATGCAAGATGCAGCTATAGAGGTAGAATCCAACATACTAGCAGCTGACATACTGAGGAACAAGGCCGACATAGACAGAAGAAAGGGAAAATCAGAAGCCTCGATTTCTGGCTCTAACATTTCCGGCCCGTCACTGCCCCACCCTCAAGTAAATGAGTTGGCCCAGGTGATGAACTTTCTGAAAGAAGAAATGGAGAGATTGAAAGTAGAAAGAAAACAAATGAACAAGGGCCCTCAGAACACTGAGAACAGAGCAGGTTTCAGAAGACCAAACAATTTTTCTCCCCCAACTATGCATAGAGAGAAGGAAAGAGACAGAGATGACCAAAGAATTCAGGCTCCCTTCCAGAACAATTGTGTGACCGATGAAGAAGAAGCAGAGTCAGGTGAGCCTGAACCTAAAATCCACTCTGTAGAAGTCACTCCTCCTTTCCCTCATCTAACCCAGTCAGCATACGAGGAATCCCTCATGAACAGTCAGCTAAATGAATTGAGCAAGGGAGACAAAGCTGGAGGTGGCCGAGGCAAGTATAACCTGACATCCGACAAAAGGGCAGCAACATCTGATATTCCTGAGCCATCCACTAGAGGAGATAAGCCTGTTGATGAGGTAGCAGAAAGCCACAGAGGTAATAAGGCCCAACCCCTCTCTCCCATTGTCCAAAATCATGTTCCTGAAATTAGAGAGATCCCAAAGCTTACATCCTCTTTTAATTTAGAGCATGAAATTCAAAAGATCAGAATCCCTGTGCCCCTCACTGAGCTGATTAAACATGGTGAATTCAAGAAGCGTTTCTCTGACCTCTTGAAATCTGAAGCCTCAGGCCCCCCTATAGACTTCATAAACCTTCAAGATGAAAAGCCAGCAGTTGTCCTAGGCCCCATGGTGGAAGACAGAGATGATTCATCCCCTCCCTTCTACACCTCCCTGAACATACATGACAAGGCACTGCACAACTGTTTGATGGATTCAGGAGCCTCCCACAACCTCATGCCCAAAGCTGTCATGGAAGAACTAGGACTGGAAGTCACCCGAGCCTATCATGACCTATATTCTTCCAACTCCAGGAGGGTGAAATGTTTGGGAGTCATCAAGGACCTGGTAGTCTCCCTGTTTCAGCTGCCCATGAAAAGTAGGCTCATGGATATTGTGGTAGCTGATGTTCCCCCCAAGTTTGGCATGTTGTTGTCAAGGTCTTGGATTAAGAGACTGGGAGGGACGTTACAGATGGATCTCACGTATGCCACCATTCCATTCTTTGGAGGGGAACATAGGAGATTGTACAGAGAAGCTCAGCTGGCCTACATTGTCAGTGATGAAGCAGACCCCACTAATCACCCCGTCTTTGCACTTGACACTGGCTTAGGGTCGAGCTTGTTACAGGTCACTGAGACCCCTGAGGCCCCTTTGAAAATCAAAAAATAGCCCACTATCAATCAGGAGATGCCTCCTCCAACCACCGCTGTTTGGAAAATGTTCTTTGACGGAGCTTCTTCCAGTATAGGTGCAAGCATCGAAGTGGTACTCAGATCACCCTCTCAAGAGACCATATCTCTGTCATACAAGCTGGAATTTGAAGTCACCAACAACGCGACAGAGTATGAAGATCTGGTTCTGGGGTTAAGAGCTGCAAAGGAGATGGGAATCAAGGAGATGGTTGTGTTTGGAGATGCAGAACTGGTTGTCCAGCACGTCAAAAATGCTTACCAGGCTAAGCACCCTCGGCTCAAGAATTACAAGAACGAGATATGGGACCTAGTTGATAATTATTTCCTGGATTTTAACATCTCTTTCATTCCGAGGGAAGAAAATGCCCCAGCCGACTTTCTAGCCTTTTCAGCTAGTCTGTTCGAAGTTCCTGCACCACCCACTGCCCAATCAGATGTCGAGATAAGATACAGGCCCGCTGTACCAGACAATGTCAAACATTGGAAGGTATTTGAAGATGATCAGGAGATCAAAAAATTCCTCCAATCCATTGATGACTTTTATGCATTGCGCATAGATGAGGACCCTGACATAGAAAATGACCATCACCCTGGGGAGTTTCTGAATGAAATTGCTGACCACCAGATTATTCAACTGCCGAGCAATCACATACCAAAAGGTCTGATCCCATTAGAAAGATTGTTCGATGGGAATGATGTGGCGATAAGGGGTAGAGTTTCAGGTGATGATGCTGACACAGCTGAGTGCAACATAGGCACACCAGAGGAGCCCAAGTTGGTCAAGCTGTCAAAGAATCTAACCAAGGAGCAGAGGATCGAATATACTAAGTTGTTGAGGGAGTTTGCTGACGTGTTTGCATGGACCTACCAATACCTCAAGACATACGACACGTCAGTCATTGAGCACAAGATCCCACTAAAGGAAGAGGCTAATCCATTCAAGAAGAAGCTGAGACAGATAAATCCCACGCTGCTACCTGTCATGGAGAGGGAGGTGAAGAAGCTGTTGGATGCCCAAATCATTGTCCCCTTGAGATACTCTGACTGGGTGGCCAATTTGGTCCCAGTGAGAAAGAAAAGTGGAGAAATCAGACTCTGTGTCGATTTCAGGAACCTGAACAGGAGTTCAAGGAAGGACAATTATCCCCTGCCTAACATGGAACATATATTGCAGAAAGCTACTGGCGCATCCAGGATATCCATGATCGATGGATTTTCTGGTTACAATCAGATATCATTCATGCCTAAGGATAGAGAAAAGACAGCCTTCACCACTCCTTGGGGAACTTTCATGTACGCTAAGATGCCTTTCGGACTGATGAACGCGGGAGCAACATTTCAGCGGGCCATGGACATAGCCTTCATCAGGGAGAAAGATAAGTTTGTGGTGATTTATTTAGATGACATAACAGTCTTCTCCAAGACTGACAAAGAGCACTGCTACCACTTAGAGAAGGTTTTTCTGAAGTGTCAAAGGTATGGCCTATCTTTGAACCCCAAGAAATCATTGTTTTCTATGCAAGAGGGAAAATTACTAGGCCATATAGTATCAGCAGAGGGGGTGAGAATTGATCCGGGCAGGGTAGAAGCTCTTCAGACTCTGTCACTTCCCAGGTCTAAGAAGGAGGTCCAAGCCTTTTTAGGGAAGGTAAATTTTCTGAGGAGATTTATTTCAAATTTTGTTGAGCTGGTGAAACACATCATGGCCATGCTCAGGAAGGGAAATGAAGTGAAATGGACTGCTGAGCCCAGGGAGTCTTTTGACCAAATAAAGAAGGCATTGACTGAGGCTCCTGTGCTAATCAATCTAGATTATTCTAAAGATTTTCTAATATTTTATTTTGCTTCCTGTGACACAGTAGCGGCAGTTTTGTTGCAGAAAAATGATCAAGGAAGAGAACATCCTATTGCTTTCTTTAGCAAGGTGCTGAGAGATGCAGAGCTCCGGTACGAGATCATGGAGAAGCGGGCTTATGCCTTGGTGAAATCTCTCAAAGCTTTTAGAGTCTATGTCTTGCATTCAAAGATCATTGCATATGTCCCTTCAGCTTCTGTGAAGGATATTCTTATACAGCCTGACATAGATGGAAGAAGAGGTAAATGGATCACCAAGATCCTAGAGTTTGATCTGGAGATTAAGCCCACCAAGCTGATAAAGGGGCAAGGTTTAGCCAAGTTGCTTGCTGAATCAAATTGCAGGGCCTTGGGAATCAATTTCATCAATGAGCAAGCTGAGTCATCCAGCAAGTATTCCCAAAGCACTGTACCACTAGCAGTATGCCCTTGGTACAAAGATATCTTGTATTTTTTGCAAGAGTTGAGGCCTCCTGATGGGATGGAAAAAAGCAAGGCAAGAGCATTAAAGCTCAAAGCTGTCAAATATTGCCTCATAAATCAGGCCTTGTATTGGAAAGACCCCCAGGGGGTATTACTGAGGTGTCTGGACCCACAGCAGGCCCAGAAGGTTATATTCGACTTCCATAGTGGTCTCTATGGAGGTCATCATTTTTGGAAGACCACAGCTGACAAGATCCTCCGAGCTGGGTATTACTGGCCCACCTTATTTCCTGATGTTTGCAGGTAAATTCGAGCTTGCCTTAAATGCCATAAATTCTCAGGAAAGCAACAACTCAAATCCCTGTCGTTGAAACCTGTGGCGGTCTCAGCACCCTTTCGGCAGTGGGGATTGGACTTCATCGGGGAAATTCATCCTCCCTCGAGCGGCCAGCACCGATGGATTCTGACAGCAACCGAATACTTCACTAAATGTATAGAAGCTATCCCTACCAGAAGCACTTCTCACAAAGTAATCATCAGCTTCCTGGAAGACATCATAGCTAGATTTAGATTCCCTAGCAAGATTGTCACTGACAATGCTTCCCCATTTCGGTCTGAGCCTCTGGTCAAGTTTTGTGAACAATTTGGAATTTCACTGATTCACTCCACTCCCTACTATCCTCAGGGAAACAGACTAGCAGAGTCCTCCAATAAAAGCCTAATCAAGCTTATCAAAAAGCTATTGGAGGACAATAAAAGAGCCTGGGACTCAAAGCTCAAATTTTCTCTTTGGGCCGATCGGGTGACAACCAAGAAATCCCTGGGCCTCTCACCCTTTCAACTTGTTTACGGAATAGAGGTCGTTTTCCCCACCTAGCTCGCCTTACCTGTGGAAAATCTCCTCTAGGACTATGAGGGAGAACCTAACCATGTGCTCAGAAGAATTCATCAGATGGTGGAAGTGCAGCAGATCAGAGAACAGGTCATGGACAGAGCCTACAATCATCAGCAGAAGATCAAGCAGGATTTTGATAGGAAGAGAAAAAAGAAGGAATTTGAGCAGGGTGATCTAGTGCTCAAATGGGATGCACCCAGGCAGGAAAAGGGCAAACACAGTAAATTTAATGCCCTCTGGTTCGGGCCTTTCAAGATCCTTGAAGTGTTTTCAAACAACACTTACAGGTTGTAGGATCTGGAAGGAAATGAAGTCTTTAGTGGCCCAGTTAATGGGCATTTCTTAAAGAAATGTTTTATGTGAGCCGCAGTCGGCTCTTTTTGTTTTGTTTTGTAAATATTGTTTATGTTTTGTTTTTTCGGACTAATAAATGACTCCATAGCCCAACAGCAAAGGCACTAAGTCTGCAAAAGAGTTCTTAGAGCATCACAGGGATGACTCTATCCCCCATGGAGCCAAATGTTAGTGATATTTCTTGTAAGGGGGGATAGAAAACAAAAGAGTGGGTTAAAACCCACTTGTCCTAAGTTTTGTGCACGAATGCGTCTGTGTTAAACGAGAATCAATTTTGGACGACTGGGATTTGCGCGCTCAGATTAATGGTGCACAACGACTTCC
>ML782227.1:231804-243665 GCA_009831015.1 Picea engelmannii | reverse complement strand
GGGGGGGGTCCGGAATCAGGGGCACACCTCTCCAACGGCCCAGATCAGCGCGCCCGGATCAACGGCGATGAAGACCATTCCGGACCCCCCCTGCCTTTCTACCTTTAAGCGGAGGGGGGGGGGTCTGGAATCGTGGATGCATCTTTCCGACGGTCGAGATCATAGTGCCCGGATCAACGGCGCTCACACAACCCCGTCCTTCTCAGCTGCCCTATTTTTAGCCAGCGTGGGCCCTTCTCCCGTCATGTCATCTCCCTTTCTGCCTTTCCCCTGCTGCCATGTGTTATCCATCCACCTCCCCTCTTTGGTACGCGTGGTCCTCCCTTTGTCTCACCATCCACTCACCACATACCATGTGTCCCGCTACTCCACTTAGCCCCTTTTTCCATGTGTCATCCCCGTCCGACTTTCTCGCACCTCATCGTTTCTTGCTCCACCCTCGCAGTTGTAGCCCCGTCACTCTGTTGCCGAGCCCCCCATCTCCCTCCACATTGGCCTCCATACCCATCCTTCAAGCCTTTCAATTATTCCAGGTGGCAGCGCGAGAAGTCTCCCACATCCCAAAGCGCTGAGTTGGCCAAGCAGTTATTGAAGCGGTTGGTGGTGGTTAGACATCGTCTCTGCCATAATGGGGGCATCCTACAATGAATTAAAGGCAGGTCGATTCACCGAGGAAACTGTCAGAAGATCAATCGCGTCTGCCATAAGTTGCACGACCATTCAAAGATTGCAGCTGCAGATTGTCAGAAGCCATGTAGACACAAAGCTTTCAATGCAGTTTATTGGTTCCGCTATTGTTGTTGTTTTGAGCATATGTAGGCATTTTGCCATTTTTGTATCTATCGATGGTAGAGCTAAGCTCCCAACTGTAAAGTTTCAGCAAATATTCTGGTTTCCTGGTTATGCCTAGATTTCTTGGTTTATAACAAACAGTTCTCCTTTTTTCCATCTATCTTTCACCTCATGCCTGAGAGTTCACAGTTGAATGATTCACGTGAATTGTTACAGTTATGTTATGATAAAGGATTTGTCGTGACATTTTTGTATTCTCTGGTTTTCGTGTTTGAATATAAAGAGACTTTGTGTTTGAATGCTTTCTCCTCCAGTCTATTACGAACTTGATGTCTATGATAGACCTTTGCACTCTTCTTACGAAAGTCTTCCACCTACTCACCCTTTTACTACAACTCACTGTTTGGAGTTTATCAATACCTCACTCGTTCACGCGTGCTTGGTCTAGTTTCTGAGTTGAGATGATACTGTTCTGAGTTTCCTTCTGTTTGATCACCCTTTCAAAAAAATCGTGATATTAAACTGATGGGCGTCGGGCTCTGCTCTTGCAAGCAATCCAAGAGTGACCTTTGATAGCCAACAGTTGGAGACTACATCAGATGGATGTGAAGACAACCTTTCTCAATAGAAAGATTGAGGAAGAAGTATACATCGAGCAACCAGATGGTTTCATGATACATGAGAATGAGTCTCATGTGTGCAGGTTGAAACTGGCCTTGTATGGAATCAAGCAACCACTTCGAGCTTGGTATGAAAGGATTGATGGAAACCTGATGATATTTGGGCTTCAACAAAAGTGTTGTCAATTCTATCTTGTACTACAAGATTGTTAATGGTGAGTCCCTGATTTTGGTCCTCTACGTTGATGATTTATTCCTCATCAGTACAAAGATCCTTATTATTGAATGCAAGTATGCATTTTCCTTGGAGTTCTAGATGAAGGAGCTTGGTATGATTCACTACTTCTTGGGACTAGAGGTGTGGCAAAGAACTAATGAGATCTTCCTGAATTAGGGGAAGTACACAGTTTGTGAAATTGAGGAAGTTTGAGTTATTGAACTTGAAACTCATGACTACACCTATGATGACGAATCTAAAGAAACTAAGTGTATCTTCTTCCGATTTTGATGAAATTGATCTAACTTTGTACAGACAACTGATTGGATAATTGATGTATCTGGTTAACACCAGACCAAATATTTTCTATGCAGTGAGTGCACTTAGCCAGTTTATAAGTCAGTTGAGATAGACACACTAGATTGTTGTGAAACATGTGTTGAGATACTTGTGAGGCACAGTTTGACATGGTTTGAGATATACTTCCAGTATTGATATGATATGGCAGGAATATATTGACTCTGATTGGGCAGGGAGCGCAATGGACAGAAAGAGCACCTTCAGGTGTTGCTTTACTTTGGGATCTTTCATGGTTTCATGGTGTAGCAGAAAATGAACTTATGTGGCATTGAACACAATAGAAGCATAATACATTGCATTAAGTATGATATTCCATGAAGCAGTGTGGCTTCACAAGCTCCTTGCAGATCTATCCGAACATGTGTTGGATTCCACCATTATTCATTATGGTAACCAAATTTGTGTGAATATCTCTGATAATCTGGTGTTTCATGACAAATCGAACCACATTGAGATCAAGTACTATTTCATATGAGACATGGTGCAAAGGAAGAAAGTATTGGTGCAGTACCTTCCTACAGATGAGTAGGTTGTTGATGTTCTTACCAAACTAGGATGAAGTTTAAGTACTTCTGTGACAAACTTGGCATGGCAAAGAATGCTTCCCTTGCTGAGAGGGAGTGTTGATGTTTGCATATTCTTGAGACATTCTCTAGATCGTACTTCTATGTGACTGATTTGATTTTATCTGTGATGACACTTATCTGAGAAGGGATAAGTGGGTCACCTATCTGAGAAGGGATAAGTGTGGTTGGGCTTATAACCCAACGTCCCATGTGGAGAGCACATGAGGACATGTCAAGGGAGTTGACCCTTGATGTCATACACTATGGAAGTTGACCCTAGTGTTTCTAGAGGATGTAGCCTCTAGAAGTCCACATGAAGTGCCATGTGTGACAAACTTTCTCCAAATCATACTCCTCTGTGAATTGAGTTGAGTTGATCTATGAGGACACTTATTCGAGAAGGGATAAGTGGTACACTTATTTGAGAAGGAATAAGTGAAGTTGGTCTTATAACCCAAAATCCCATGTGGATAGCACATGAGGACATGTCAAGGGAGTTGACCCTTGGCATCATACACTATGGGAGTTGACCCTAGTGTTTCTAGAGGGTGTAGCCTCTAGAAGTCCACATGGAGTGCCATGTGTGACAAAATTTCTATAGATTGTACTCCTCTGTGAATTGAGTTGAGTTGATCTGTGAGGACACTTATTTGAGAAGTAAAAAGTGCATTTGGGCTTATATCCCATCGTCCCATGTTCCGAGAACATGAGGACATGCCAAGGGAGTTGACCCTTGATGTCTCACACTATGGGGAGTTGACCCTAAGTGTTCATAGAGGGATTAGCCTCTAGAAGTCCACCTGGGAGTGCCACCTAGGAGTACCACTGGCAGAGACTGCGTGTCTCTGGATAGTAGTTGTGTACTACTATGGAAAGATACCTCCCTAGCTAAGAGGGAGTGTTTATGTTTCAGCATTGGGCATAACTTCTACTACATTGGGTTGCAGACCAAGGGAGATAGAATACATTTATCACAAAGTTGCACTTGTCATAAATGGGCCCAGACTTAGTCCTTCCTTGATCATGACAAGGAATAATATGGACTCGAGGTGCTTGAAGTTCTTTCCACGTGTCAGTTAGCATCAAGCCGACATTCACTCATAGGTGTGTGCTCATGGTGAAAGATCTTGGTGTGGTCTTTGTAATGTCGAAACCCAAAATGTTGAAACCCGAAATGGGGTTAACGAGCTCTTTGGATCCCCTTTTTTTTCCTACTCCATGCAGCCAACTTCATGACCACACGCTAACGCCAAATGGCACTACCGAATCTCGTCATGTTTCATGACCTCGGGAATTCGACATGTGAACCATTCCTGACTCTCCAACTCCTAAACTTTGAAAGGGGCTTAACGAGCCCTCATCTCCTTTCGTATCTGTTCTTTGCATGACCACCACCTGTGACGACCAACTAAGCCCGAAGGCATGTCGAGTTTCATGGATCATCGATTTGAAGAAGTCAACCTCTTGTTCTTCAAACTCCCGAGTTCTGAACCTGCGACAGGGGCTTAGCTTAGGCTAGTTCCTCCCTTTACTTCTGCCATATAACCTTTGGCTATGTCCTGGGGCTAGACCTTCCGAGCGCTTTGGGATTTTGCATATCAAGAATTCTGATGTGAATCAACTCTGTTCTACTGACTCTCGATTCCTGAAATTTTGATGCTTCGGATTTGATGGTTCAGACCCTTCCTCGATCAATGGTCCTGATTATGTTGGGATCCTGCGTATCGATATTTCTGGGTAGTCATTTCCTCCATACTCTCGGTTCTTGAATATCTGATGACCCATCTAAAATCCATATCTTCAACTTGATCAACGGCCTAGATCAAATTCCGACATTCTACCTTTCAGGATTCTGGCAAGGTATTCACTCCCGTTTCCCCTGTGGCTCATGGATTTCTGCCACGTGTCCTCCACAATGGATGGTTAGGATTCAACCGGCTTCCAACTCATCAGGGATTTGAGACCTAAGGCAGAACCTTGTTCTCCCAACTTGTGATCCCCGATTTTGCGAAAATAACTAACGATTCATATCTAACTTAGATCAATGGCCCTGGTTCTACCACTACTTGCAAAGACTAAGGGAGTCGAGGTGTTAACATCTACACTTCTCCTCTATATCTACAGGTCCTGACGGGTCTAGGATACTCCCGAAATGGATCTTGTCTGTTTTTCTAGAAAACGATAAGGCCCACCCTTTTGCTAATTGGATTCTCTATCCCTTCTGAACTTAGGTGACAAGATTTAAATTCTCGGGACTTCAATTTCCCACGACTCTGAAACTTTCGAGAGATAACTCCTTTTGGCATCGGGTTTCCAAACTCGGATCACATGATCCTTCAAAGGGTTCTTGGGTAATTATCCCTAGGCTTGGTGACCTAAATGAAGTGGCTCCCTAATTCGCCGAGCTATGAACTCTGGAACAGGGGTAGAGTAAACTCATGGGTTTACTTTAACGGTATCCATTTCAAGGAACTCACTCCGAATATGGAATGTGAGGAAACTCCTTGGGGAAGGTGCCTTCAAGAAATTAAACTAGAACATAACGTGAAAACAAGTAGATGGAACAACTCTCAAGGGAATGGACTCCTATTCTTAACTTATTCATTCTATACATAAACCGATTCATTTTACAGGCTATAGGTCCCACTCTATCTAGGACTTCAAAGGGTCCACAGTACTAAGGTGCCAACTTAGCACAGGATCCCATACTCAGGGAACTCTTCTGGGGTCTAACTCTGAGATAAATATGGTCTCGGACTTTGAATTCTCTGGGGATTCTCTTTCTGTCAACGTAACTTTTCTATCGGTCCCATGGAATTTTCAAATTTTGCCTTATCTGCACTACTTGTTGTTCCATTTCTTTCAGCATGTTGGGTCCGATTGTAATTCTGTCCACTGGATTACTCCAGCTGATTGGGATCTTGCACCGTCTACCATAGAGGGCTTCAAAGGGGCTCATCTTTAAGGATTATTGATAATCGTTGTTGTAGGAAAAATCTACCAATGGTAGGTAGTCTTCCCACTTCGTAGGCTGATGTATTACGTGCATTATTAGCATGTCCTCCACTACTTGGTTTACTCTTTCTATTTGTCCATCAATTTGAGGGTGATAGGCCATTTTGAACAACAATTTAGTCTCGAAACCGGACATTAGGGATTTCCAAAAATTTGAATAGAATTTGGTATCTCTGTTAGATACAATTTCCTTGGGCATGCCATGCAGTCTGAATATCTCTTTCATGAAGATGTTAGCAATATCTATTGCCTTGCAAGTTGACTTAACATGGATGAAATGGGCAGAATTACTCAGTTTGTCTACCCCGGCCATAATGGCATAGTTTTGCTTGGTAGACTTTGGTATTCCAGTGATGAAATCCATGGATATGGTTTCCCATTTCCATTCTAGAATCGGTAGGGGTTGTAACAATCTGGATGGATGGCGGTGCTCTGCCTTAACTTACTGGCATTCTAGGCACTTAGCTAAGTAGTTATCTATGTCTTTCTTTAACCCAGGCCAATAGAATTGTTTCCTAGTGGTCGTGATCATCTTCTGATATCCCAGGTGACTAGTATATGATCTCTTATGCAGTTCATCCATTATGAACCTCTTCAAGTCATCACAATTTGGAATATATAATTTGTTTCTGTAAGTCAACAGCCCTTCCTCGAGAATTTGGTAGCCTTCATACTTCATCCCTGTAGGATCTTGCCTTAGGTATGACATCATGATCTTAAAGAATGCATTTGTCTCTTGTGCATTTCTGATTCTCTCCCTGACATCCGTTTCACAGGTGCTTATTGCTGCTAGATGAATCATTTTTATACTTCTCCTAAGGGCATCGACCACCCTATTTTCCTTTCCTTTTATATGTTTGATTTCAAAATAAAATTCACTTAGGAGAGACATCCACCTCGCTTGCTTGGCATTGAGCCATCCAACTCGTTTATGGGCTGGAGGTAGTCTTGCCTATCGAATGTCAGATCTCATCTCTAAAGTTGGCAGTACAATTATTGCCAGACACTTCTCCACTTGAAGAACAATTAGT
This sequence comes from Picea engelmannii, assembly GCA_009831015.1. Taxonomy (NCBI): domain Eukaryota; kingdom Viridiplantae; phylum Streptophyta; class Pinopsida; order Pinales; family Pinaceae; genus Picea; species Picea engelmannii. Next base: position 237,064 of record ML782227.1, on the reverse strand, counting down.
ATAGCTTAAGCATCTCAATGAGCAGTGTCGTGATGCGGCCCTAGCCAATGAGGCTCACAAACATAAGGTCAAGTGTCATTATGATAGGTCCGTTTTTCCTCGGATTTTCTCTGAAGGTGACCTTGTACTGGTCTACAACCAAGCTAAGGACCCCCTGGGGGAAGGAAAATTCAAACCCATGTGGTTCAGACCTTTCATCATAAATGAGGTTTTAAAAAAGGGCACTTATCGTCTGGTTGATTTTGAAGGGAATGCTTTGGTGGAGCCTAGAAATGGGCTCTACCTCAAGAAGTATTACTCATAGGCAAGTCACTGCAGGTAACTTTTTGTAACATACGTATAGTCTTTGTACTATTACTTTTTAGTTTCTTTTAGTATTATGGAAGTGTCATTGATACTATCTTTCGTCACTGTGGTAGATGTCAAGTGATTTCGAAGTGTTCGTTGGGTATGCAGATGGGGATAGTCAGCACACTTGGAGGCTTGCCTCCATAGCTTGGGTAATCTTTACACCTCAAGGCCAGTTATTATCTTCTGGAGGGATATGCTTAGGTGACACCACGAATAATGTTTCCCACTATAGTGCAGTTATTGAGTTGCTTCGTGATGCTTTGTCATTGGGTATCTCTCATCTTTGGGTCTATCTCGACACTCAACTGGTTCTGTCTCAGTTAAACAAAGTGTACTGGGTTCATGATCCAACTTTACACCGACGATTCCTTCGGGTACATCTCTTAGAATGAAACTTTGATTATATTACATATTTTCATGATCCTAGGAGGTTAAATCAAGTTACAGATACTCTAGCTAATCAAATTTTAGATTGGCATCTTCCACACATATGAAAGAACATTGACATAAGCATGTAAATACATTGTTACACACATGATCCATAAGACACAAAAGACCAAAAAACCATATATAATATCATAAAGTAACCAAAGTACATGGATGGACGCAAGCGCCTCAAAAATAGGACTGACAATAAGTCACACGGCTTATGCCCTCAAAAAATACATACAAGTAGTGCTTGTGGCATGTTAAAATGTCTAGCTAAAGTCAGGGCATGTGGGCCCTATTATACTGATCCAAAGCATTGGCTAGGTGCTGAAACAACTGGACCCACGTCCATGGTGCCCCCACTACATGAGGCTGCATAGATGGTGGAAGGTCCTCAATCTCTGCTATCGGGACTGTGCGAGCGAGCACAGTAAAGTTACGCTCAACCTGTCTCAATACTCTCTTAGCCTCCCCGAGTGGGAGATCTCCTGCTACTGTTGGTCCCCCTGCGACGGCATGTGCGGCCCCTGGCCGAGGACGACGCATGTTCCTCGCATAATCAATGGGTTGCACTGGTCCCGCATCTGCACACAATGAACATATATCCATCAAATACTCTGGCATAACAAAAAAATGATATATATAACAAAACAACATAAAAATTACATATACAACAAAAAAACTATAAAGGTGGAGACTTACCCATCTCCCCTTGCACCTCACCAGAAGGTACTGGTATCTCTGGGTCTCTTGAAAAATCAATCCCGGCATAGGGGTAGTCCTCTGTAACCTGGATCTGTCATGACAACCATGCAAAAAAGTCATCATCGAAGGACTCATTGGTCCTTCCACCACCTTGTCGCGGCAGTAGTACTGCCCACCTTGTCCTCATACCACTACTCGAGGACTAAAAATTAGAACTCTCTCAAAAAAGAACGAACACAGAATGGTCCCAAACCCAAAGTTCCTATGTGTCCTCAAACGACAATCTATCAATTGCCTCTATTGCACTCAAGCAAATTGGTACTCCAATCAAAAACTTGTGCATTTAAGGACTGGACTGCATAGTTCATCTGTGTGCGGGACGCCTTATGTAGAGCCCCATAACCAGTGATTCACCTAATAATCAATACTCTCACCTATAGTGATAGGTTAGTGATCTTTCTTATAGGCACCTGCATGCTAGCACGGTCCGTATCAGTTGCATAGTATAAACCTATCAATTCTGCTATGTTATGTGGCCCCGCAGGAAAAGTCTGGAAATTGACTGGTTCCCCTCTCTTAGAGAATCCAGTCAAAAAGTAAATGTCCTCAACCATGGTCACTAGTGACTGCCCCTCTAACATGAATGCCTCTGCATCCGGATGCCAGTAGTCAACCAAGGCATTCAGTAGCCTAGGTTGTGCCCACATGAAAGGACATAGAAAAAATTTGAGTAACCCACACTGCATCAAAGTAGCCACGACATTGGGGTCTTCTCCGACCAACTCATTTACCTCTTCATGCTCTCTTTCTCTCCAATGGACATACATCCTGCAAAAAAAAAAAGGTTCAGGAGGATTAACCCTTGCTTTTAAAGTCTTTTTCATTCAATAAGGGGGTCCACGCGGGATGTACTGGAAATAGTCGCCTGTACACGCAGGCAGAGTTTACTCTACCTGAATGTACATGTGGCCTATCCTAAGAAAGCCCGCGTGGACCTGAGGCTGACCTTTTAAAGGTCGACACCTCCCTACAAAATGAAACCCAATGCATAAATAAAGACACAAAATGCAAGGTGAGGGAGTTTGTACTTACTTGGTCCAGAAAGAAGTTTGTTTCGTCCACTTTAGCTCCTGGAATCACCACTTTAATCAAAGGGGGTCTTTTGGCTCCAGAGTCAATTTCCAAATCAACACTGGTGATAATGAGCTGCCAACCTCTATTTATAGACTTTTTGGCCTCTTTTTGTCACTTTCTTGGCCTCCCTTATCATTTTCTTTATACCTAAAACCATTTAGAGTATTTTAGGAGTTATCTAGGAGGGATTTGATCGGGTATTGGGAAAAAAAATTTGAGTTTTGAGTATTTTTTGACGGTCCATGGCACATTTTTTCGACCATCAACTGGAACATATAGGTTAGGTTTCTACCCTGATTTTTTTATCTCGCTGTCTTTTTCTTGTGCCATAAGATCGACCCCATCAGGTTGTGACACGAAACCATCATCCCTGCTTTAGAAGTGTCGCAACTTGGTGGTAGATCTTACCAAAACATGGATGCCCTAGGTAGATCCTAGTTACATTATGGTATTCATGTTGTCTCTAAAACATTGTAGGCTCATGAGTCCTTGTAGTTTTTCCTGAATCTGAGTTTGAGCCTCAATTGCATGATTCTTCTTTGCTCTTGACCTCACCCTTAGGACTCCCAAAAAATAACGGGTCTTCTTTTAAGCCCTTTTCAGACCCTTTAAATATGAAAAGATTGTCAAGTGATCTTATGGCCTTTCATGCTCGTTAAACTGAAATTTGAAGCCACGTCTATCCGGCGGTAGTTTATCCCTTTTTCGGTCCGGACGATCAACTATACGAACAAAGGTATACTCTATGGAACTTCAGCTCTATAGAAGATTACTCTCAGGTATAATTTTATCTCTTTTTCGGGCCTGAGGGACTAAACTTATGAAGAAGGAACCCCCATGGAGTCCATAGTTAATCTCTTTTCAGACTCCCTAAAATTGAAAAGATCGTCAAGTGACCTTATTCTTTCACACTCGTTAATCTGGTCCAGAAGAACATTCATGACAGAGTCCATAGTTAAGTTTTTTTTAGACTCCTTAAAAATGAAAAAATGGTTGAGTGATCTTGTCCTTGTCACACTCGTTAAAATGGTTTTGAATAGACATCTTGTCGATGCTAGTTTACCCCTTTTTCGAATTGACTAGACTATCTTCGAAAAAGGTACCCCAATGGAGTCTCTTTTTATGTTTTTTCAGACTCTCTAAATATGAAAAACCATTGAGCTTACCTTCTCTGGGCTCGTTAAACTTACATCGAAGGACATTACCATTGTGTGTTTTGTTAACCGTGTTTGCATATCTTATATGTTATCCTTGTAACAGTTTGCTTCTGCGTTTTAACACCCTTGGCCCCCGGAGGATTTTTCCCGAGTATCATCATTAAGAACATCAATTTTTTCATTGCACCTTGAACTTGTATGTTTGTAACACTCGTTCCTCCACTTTAACATAACATTCCTTTATTCTTTTTCCCAAAATTATTGAAAAACAAAGACAAAAAAAATCAAATATACCCTAAAAAGAGAAAGGGAAAAGTATTTTCTTTATTGGCAGCATAATGAGTCGCCCTTGGATAAAGCACATATGTCTGTTTGTTCGTCAAACTATGGGATGTAGTACGACCTTAGGAAGTTGTTCTCGCTACATAGAGTTGTGTCCTCCTTCATTTGGTTATTCTTCCAAACATATGCAGAGTTTGTGTTGCCTCCTACTTCGTAAACTTATGATTAATGCCATGTTGCCTAAGTCTCATCATTTGTCATGTTGTTGTCCAAGGGAAGTTTCTACCAAGCCTGAGTCGGCCCCTCTGCAATTTGTCTCTTGCCCTCATACCCGGCCATCCTAAACATCCAATCAAGTCTTTGTTCGAAATCAATGAAGCCTTCAGTCTGATCATCAAGATTCTCTAGTCCATGACTGACAATCCATTGAAGACCTCTGGGTAGTGAAGTCGTACACTCATATTACACTCCTACCCGAGTTTTGAAGATTTTGAAGTTGTTTCTTGAGCTCTAAATCCCTCATCTCCAGCCATCAGGCCTTATCAGCTTCTATGAAGATGGATACTCTACATGTATATCTTTTTTATTTCAAGATGTAGCTTCGATGTGTACTATTCATGGCTACACTTTATATAGTTATATGACATGGATCTACAGTGTATTTGATTGGTAGCCATGTGTTTATTCTATCCCGAGCATGGGTATGCCTGCCTCGGTGAGACATTTGTTATTTTGCAGATGGCGCCTCCCGATTCCTGATCCTTGGGCTCAATTGTTTGACACATCAGTAAAGATTGGTAATGTATTTCGACCATCAGATGCTCTCATGACCTCACACATTAGGGGGCATATGTTATAACCCTAAATTGCACCATACATGCTTACCTGGCATCAGGCCATCTCAAATCCCTTCTTTGCCAAATCACTGTTGAACAACTCTTTAAAAAACCTCTTTTATAAGGGCCCACGCGCCCTACTCTATTACTGCACGCGTGTGTTGAGTCGCCAAAGTACCATCTTTTTACCAACCTTTCACTTCACTTTCACTTCACTTTTAAGCATATTCTGCTTTCCCATACCCTTACATTAAACCATTTTCATGATTACATGGGTTTTAGACATATTATTTTCCAATGCATCTATTTTAGTGTTTTTGAGTGAATTTATGATTAAATATTGGAAAAATGACATGTTTACACTTA
>ML782227.1:191121-218010 GCA_009831015.1 Picea engelmannii | reverse complement strand
TTTCGAGATGTAGCTCCGTTGTGTACTGTTCGTGGATACACTTTATATAGTTATATGACATGGATCTACAGTGTATTTGATTGGTAGCCATGCGCTTATTCTATCTCGAGCATGGGTATGCCCGCCTTGGTGAGACATTTGTTATTTTGCAGATGGTGCCTCCCAGTTCCTTATCCTTGGGCTCAATTGTTCAACACATCAGTAAAGATTGGTAATGTATTTCGGCCATCAGATTCTCTGCTAACCTCACACATTAGGGGGCATCTGTTATAACCCTAAATTGACCATACATGCTTACCTGGCATCAGGCCATCTCATATCCCTTCTTTTCCAAAGCACTGCTGAACAACTCTGTAAAAAATCTCTTTTATAAGGGCCCACGCACCCTACTCTATTACTGCACGCGTGTACATGCTAGTTGACCTAAAACAACCCACATGGACCGAAAAAAGCACAAAAAAAAGAAAGTTTCCGACAGAACACACAGCTCTGGGTGAGTTAATTGAAACTCCCGGCCATGCATGGCCAAGGGTTCATCCAAATATCTAGATTCTTCTAGCATATAAAAGAAGGGCTAGGGGTCCCATTTGGAGAGAGGGAAAAAGATAGCAAAGAAACTCTACCCATTTTCATATTCCCATTGTCCCAACCCTTTAGCCATCCTTGTGCTAGAAGAGATACGAAGCAAAGAAGTTGGAGGACAGTTGAAGAGGAGCCCAGGAGCAAGTTCACGGAGCAGTGGCCGGTTTCAACTTTTTGTAAGTTGACTCATTTAAAGTAATAAAGAAAATGCTTTTTCCGTCCCAATTCACGAGTTATTCATAATTTGTTAAGTACATGTTTGAATTTCTAACCTATTAGTCTATAAGTAAGATGCATGTGTAGTTGTTGCTTGTCTTGTATGAAGGTCAACATTGGAAAGGAGAACTACGAACAAGTGATCAAGTGCGACAAGGGATCGAAATCAAAGGCATGGAACAAGGTAGGTTGATCTAGCCATGTTTCACTGAAAAGAAATAGGATTTAAGTTTGGGGACGAAGGTAGAAAGTAGATTTTCTCTTGGTCATATCTGCATGCAAAGCATAACCCTATTTGCTAGTCCATAAGGAGATTTCCCTCACAACAAGCATATTACACGTCCCTCTTACATAAGGACTCCTCCGAGTCCTTCCTTGTAGGCATATGTACACACTAGAAAATCATCATCCAGGTCCACAATCTTTAGCACAGGTGCATGGGTCAGGAGGTTGTAACACCCTGTTTCCCCCAGTTTGTAAAAATAACTATACTGGCCAAGAATTGTGACAAACTCAAAAATGTGAATGTGTGATGTGAATGGACCTTGTGAAAAAGGTCGATGAATGTAAATAATATTATGAATATATATATATATATATTGCAGGACTGTTGAGAGGGGATATGCTGAAAAAGAGACCATGATGGTTGAAGAAAGGTGATGGAAGGCACCTGGAAAGGTGGCATTAACTTCCACCAAAACCAATACCGTATTTGGACTTCACTGGCCTAGAGAACCAAGAGCGACTCGCTGGCCCGAACTAAATTACTCGTAGGTTGGTAGGTAGATGGCTTCTCAGGAATTAATGAGGGATGGGGGAAGTGAACCACCCATCCATAGAAGCCTCCGGCCTGACCACCACGAGGGAAATCATGCCACATGAAACCTCGTAAGAGGAAAAGGCATGAGGAAGAAGCGCAGAGGGGCAGACGCGAGGGGAAGAAGAGAACTCTGGAAAATATTGAGTGAGTGATAGCAGAGAAGGGGGAGAGTAACCCTCGTTCTCGGTCACTGGAAAACTGAGACGTAATCTCGCAGCATCGTGGTCTCAGCTCGGGGGTGGCTAGTGGTAAATACGTTGGGATTCGTTGAGCCTACAGTTGGGTGGAAACGAGCACCCCTCTTAGCAGTTGCATCACTTCTAGTGTTTTTCTGATAAGTGTTTTCTTTCATCTTGTATCTTGAAATGTATATTCTAACATCTATGCTCATAAGCTGTGAAATCATGAAGGGTTTTAGTATAAGATTGTCTATGTGGTGTTTGATCAGAAATGGTGGTTGCATGCTTTTGTTGGAAGGACCACATATGGCTTACGATTATGGATAGATTTGTACATATATATATATATATATATATATATATATATATATATATATATATATATATATATATATATATATATATATATATATATATATATATATATATAATTAATTCAGAATTCGAGTCTGTTCTCGGGGAAATCTATGCCTTTATTCATCCCCAGGAATACCTGGAGTAGATCTCCCCATAGAGACACCCTTCTTAGAAAAACTCACCAAGAACCTGGAAAAAGGATTTGAAGGCGCAAGTCTTAATAACCTTGTACGAGGAAGAATGATCCTCTTGAAATCCTGAAATAGCAGTGAAGGAATACTATGTTTGCTTCAAAAGAGTCGTTGAAGAGGCATTGGACGGTCGGAATTCTCCATGGAGAATTTGTGAAGTCCTGAGAGCCATCAAATCTTGCAGAGGAGCAGGGGAGTTACAGTAAGCCCATTTTTCAAGTTTTAAATTCAGGAGAAATCAGACCGTAGGATCTGGGTCGACAAGGACCGTTGGATCACTCGTGAAATCTCATTTCGTGGATTCATGAGTTGAAGGGTTAAAACCCTTGCCTCAAGATTCGAGAGGTCGCGAAAGGCGAAGTCCCGAAGGGGTGAAAGAATCTGAGTCATCCGTCTGCGGGAGGATGCGTGTCACAGAATCATCCATTTCAGAGGTTCGGGCACCGAGACTCACAAAAGATGAGCACCTTGACTTCACGAGTAGCGAAGTCCCGAGGAAATCTGAGTCGTTCGTCTAAGAGTGGATGTGTGTCGCAAGATCGCCCATATTGGGGATTCGGACATCGAGAGTCATAGAGGGAAGTCTTTTGACCTTGCGAGCGGTGAAGTCGTGAGAGGATCCTGGACTGTAGATCCAAGGGACCCATCGGAGCCCTCTAAGACATCAATATTAACCTTTACTTAAGTGGTAGAGTGAACTCGACTACGTCCCAAAAGTCCCGAAGACGTCGGGATCGTCCATGTTGGAGGACAGGTGGTAGATATCTAACCATTTCGCGTATCAGGGATTCGTGAGTTTGGAGGCGGAAGACCGAACCCTTGGAGTCGCGAAGTCCTGAATAGCGAGAAGTATGAGCAACCATTAAGTCAGGACCTCCTCACCATATTGCATATCGGGATCTCGAAGGTTGAGGGGAATTAGTTTCGATTGTAGAAGTCTCGAGCTTGTGAGTAGCGAGAGCTTGTGAGTAGCGAGAGCTTGTGCAACATGTGGCACATCCGCTTGGTGGGACCCACGTGGTTGACAGGTGGTGTAACGATAAGACGCCCAAAGAGAGGGAGAAGTGGTGACAGGTGGTGGACATGTGTCATTTAAAACGGGAGTCAACGTCCGGTTGACTTCTCGCATTCGGGTCCTCATAAGAAAGGAGCACAGAGGCCCCACGTCAATACCATACCATTCTGGACCCCCCCTCCCCCCCCCCCCCCCCCCCCGGTTAAAGGAAAAATGGTGAGGGGGCTCCAGAATGAAACCTCAACCACAGATCTAGGCGAGCAGATCTCGACCGTCTGAAACTGCCTACTCATTAAAATGTTGCGCCCACCCTCAAACTTTGGAAAAATGGGTTTTCTAGATCTCTTTCTTTGCCCAAGGGGATGCTTCTTTCAGAAGAGCACCCCTACATGATTATTTGCTAACATTAGGCTCCATGGGGGATGACACGCCCCCTGCAGGCTATCAAGAACTCTTTTGTAGCTTCAGTTCCTTGTTGTTGGGCTATGGAGTCATTAATTTTATTTAAAATTTTTGATTCCGTGGTAGGTATGTTACAAATTGGTATCAGAGCATGGTTACAACACTCGGCCTACTTGGGCTCATGAACAAGTTGCGCAGAAGCTCCGTTTGGAATACTCTTAAAAAGAGTAACCCCCTGTCTTAACCTTCCTAATCAAAAGACGAAGTTAAGAATGAAAAAACCCCTATTGTGTGTGTGTACATGTGAAAATATGAATTATGTACTAGTTATAAACAAATATAAATATTGACTAACAACCAGCGTTTTTCCTTTTGCACACAAGTGGAAGATCAACCGAGGGAAATTATCAACGCATAGTATGGTGACTCACCATGAAGTGGGAGAAGGCTCCCACAATAGAGATGAAGAGTCTGACGAAAGAAGGGAAGCAGGGACCCCTCTAGATCTAGCCGAGACTATGAGGAGTCTCATGGTCGAATTACAAAGCTGCAAGGCTGACAATGAAAGGATGATGAAAGAACAAGAAAAGAAAACAGAAATTAACGCAGTTTTACTGCAGAGTTTATCCGATCTACAAAGACAAATGCAACATGAACCTGAAACTCAGAAACATGGTCATATTAGTGCCCACACTGAGAGGAGCACCTCGAAAAAGATCCACCCCAGAGGTAAAGGACCAATTCCGAGTGATTCCTCTGATAAAGAAGCTGGCAATTCAGAAGGCTCTTCTAGTAGCAAAACCAGTTCTTATTCCCGAAAGAAACAGAAGAAGCAAAAGTCTTCCAAAGGTCGAAAATCTGAAGAATTCAGAAAGGCCAAACCACCCTCCTTCGATGGTGAAATAAAGAAGGGAGAGGAAGCAGAGGCCTGGATACTTGGACTAAAGAAGTATTTCAGAGTCCATGACTTTTCAAAAAATATGAAGGCCCGAGTGGCCACCTTCAACTTGAATGGAAATGCTTCCATTTGGTGGGAATACCTTAAGAATATGAAAGGGGTTCGCGAAGAGGACCTGTCTTTGGAACGGTTTGAGAAATACTTCCGGAAGAAGTATCTATCGGAAAAATATTTCGACGAAAAGACTAAAGAGTTTTATGAACTCAAACTGGGACAAATTACTATAGAATAATATGTCAATAAATTCCTTGATTTGTTGAGGTATGTACCCTATATCAAGGTGGAAAAGGTAAAGGTGCAATGCTTCATCAGTGGACTACCTAAGGACTATCGGAATAGAATTGAATTTGATGAGCCAAAGACTCTAGAAGACACTATTCGAAAGGAAACCTATTGTCATGAATAGTTTGGGCATCGAGCAGAACCTCATGAAGGATGGAAACGGAAGAATAGTTCAGGATTTCAGAAAAGGGGAATTAAATCCCCAAGAATTAAGAACTACAAGAATAACCCAAGAATGAACTTTCCAGCCCGGAGTATGCACCAGCAGAATTTTCCCTCCTTGAGTGGAAATAAGACTTCTGGACCCATATCAATGAAGACTGATAACCCAAAGAGAGAACCTTTGAAATGATGGGGTTGCGAAGAAGAACATCTTCTGAGAGACTACCCACACCGACAACAAAACAGTCGAAGAATTTATAACATACAAGAAGCTACTACTGTCAATGATGTGGCCAGGAGTGTGCCACAAATTTATGCATCCTTGGATAATAACCAAGCCAGCCACCAAGCTTCGGTAGTGGAAATAGAAGGTATGATTTCCAATCATTTAGTGTCTTTTTTAATTGACCCTAGTTCAAATTTGAGTTATATAGCCCCTAAAGTTGTTGATAAGTGTAAACTACAGCCACAAAAACATACCAAGCCATGGTTGGTACAGTTAGCCACTGGCACCAAAAGGAGGATAGCAGAAGTCATACCAGCCTGCCAATTAATGTGGGGTGAATTCCCCACCCAAGCAACTCTTAACATATTACCCCTGGGATCATATGATCTGTTGATTGGTATGGATTGGCTAGTTGCCCATAAATCCAGATTGGACTGTTACCATAAGACCTTAGAATGTGTAAGTAAGGAAGGGAAGAGGATAACCCTTCAAGGGATCCAAAAACCTGTCTCGGTGAGATAAATATCAGCTCTACAAATGAGAAAGTATTGTCGAAAGGGATGTACCCTATATGCAATACAGGTGTTGAAAACAATCAAAGGTGACAAACCAAGCCTTGACGATCACCCTATCCTGAGAGAATACAGAGATGTGTTTCCGTAAGAGGTACCAGGTTTATCCCCAAGAAGGGACATAGACTTCTCAATAGAACTTGCACCGGGAGCAGTGTTGGTGTCTAGGACACCCTACCGGATGAGCATACCCGAGTTAGTTGAACTCAAGATGAAATTAAAATGAATGATGGATAAAGGCTATATTCAGCCTAGCTTATCTCCATGGGGAGCACCAGTCTTGTTCATGAAAAATAAGGACGGTACCCTTAGACTATGTATATATTATAGGCAACTCAATAAGGTAACTATAAAGAACAAATACCCCTTTCCCAGGATCGATGACCTGTTCGATCAATTGGGGGGTGCGTCTATTTTCTCAAAGATTGATTTGAGGTCAGGATACCATCAAGTTTGAATCAAGGGTGAAGACATCCATAAAACTGCCTTCCGAACGAGGTATGGTCATTATGAGTTTGTGGTGGTGCCATTTGGGTTGACCAAAGCCCCTGCCACTTTTATGTGCTTGATGAACAATGTACTCAACAAATTCCTAGACAAATTTGTACTTGTTTTTATTGACGATATATTAATTTACTCCAAGAACAGAAAAGAGCATGAAGAGCATCTTAGACTTGTGTTGCAAGTACTAAGAGAACATCARCTCTATGCTAAATTCAGCAAATGTGAATTCTTCCAAAAGCAAATACATTACTTAGGCCATGTTCTCTCCGAAGGAGTAGTGGTAGACCCTGACAAAATCAGGTCTATCATGGAATGGCCTACCCCAAAGGATGTTTCAGACATCATATCCTTTATGGGATTAGCAGGATACTATAGGAGATTTATAAAAGGATTCTCCAAGATTAGTTGTCCAATCACTGCCCTCTAGAAGAAGGGGACAAAATTCCCGTGGACACAGAAATGTGAAGAAATATTTCAAACCCTGAAACATCTACTGACCCATGCGCCCGTGTTGAAGATCGTTGATCCAGAAGCCAACTTCCTTGTGTGCACAAATTCCTGTAAGGAAGGGCTCGGAGGATTCCTTATGAAGGAAGGAAGTGTGATCTGCTATGAATCCCGAAAATTGAATGAGCATGAAATCAACTATGTGACCCATGATCTAGAACTGGCTGCTATAGTGCATGCCTTGAAAATGTGGAGGCATTACCTCCTGGGAAGAAAATTTGTACTTATGACAGATCACTGGGGATTACAATACTTGTTTGATCAACCAAAGCTCAATACTAGACAAGCTAGGTGGATGTCTTTCCTTAGCAAGTTTGATCTCAAAATCAAACACATTAAAGGAAAGGAAAATAGGGTGGTTGATGCCCTTAGCAGAAGTATGAAAACAATTCACCTGGCAGCGGTGAGCATGTACCTACAGCAAGAACCCGCCGGAGTAAAATATGAAGGCTACCAGAAGACCGAAGGAGATCTTCTCACTTACAGAAGAAGATTTTATGTCTCAGATTGTCATGACTTGAAGAGGTTCATTATGGATGAACTACATAAAAGACCCTACTCGAGTCATCCAGGATACCAGAAAATGATCACTGCCACTAGGAAACAATTTTATTGGCCTAGATTGAAGAAAGACATAGCCGAGCACCTAGCCAAATGCATAGAGTGCCAACAGGTTAAAGCAGAACATCGACACCTAGCAAGATTATTGCAACCTTTACCAATCCCAGAATGGAAATGGGAAACCATCTCTATGGATTTCATCACTGGATTACCAACCTCAACCAAACAAAACGATGCCATTATGGTGGTGGTGGATAAATTGAGCAAGTCTTCTCACTTCATCCCCGTCAAGTCAACCTGCAAGGCAATTGATATCGCCTAGGTATTCATGAAAGAGATATTCAGACTGCATGGTATGCTGAAAGAGATCGTGTTTGACAGAGACACGAAATTTACTTCCAACTTTTGGAAATCACTGATGGTTGGTTTAGATACCAAGTTGTTGTTTAGCACCATCTATCACCCTCAAATCGACGGATAGACAGAAAGAGTGAATCAAATACTATAAGATATGTTAAGGATGCATGTAATGCATCAACCCAAGAAGTGGGAATACTACCTGCCACTGGTAGAATTCGCCTACAACAGCGACTACCAAGCATCCTTAAAGATGAGTCCCTTTGAAGTCCTCTATGGTAGATCGTGTAACACTCCAGTCAGCTGGAGTAATCCCATAAACATGATTTCCTTTGGACCCAACATGTTGAAAGAAATGGAACAACAGGTGACTCAGATAAAACAAAACCTGAAGGTCGCTCAGAACCGACAGAAAAGTTATGCTGACCAAAAGAGAACTCCAAGAGAGTTCAAAGCGGGAGATCATGTATATCTCAGAGTTAGGCCCAGGAAGAGTTCCTTGAAAATGGGAGCTTGTGCCAAGTTGGCACCTTGATATTGTGGACCCTTTGAGGTCCTAGATAGAGTGGGACATGTAGCCTATATGCTAACACTTCCTCCCACAGTAAAAGCACATAATGTTTTCCATGTTTCATTATTGAAGGAATATGTACATGATGCTAATCATATAATTCACTGGTTTGTGATCCAGGTGGAACCAGAGGGAGAATTTCTACCAGAACCTCAGTGCATACTGGACAAAAAGAAAATCCCACTTTGAAACTGAACCATTGCACAAGTCAAGGTGCAGTGGAGACATTTTGGCCCAGATGAGGCTACCTGGGAAATGGAGGATGCCATGAGACAGACATATCCAATTTTGTTTACTTATGTACATGCATGTCATGTTAATAGATAAGAACATCGAGGACGATGTTCCTTTAAGGGGGAGGGAATTGTAACACCCTGTTTCCCCCAGTTTGTAAAAATAAATATACTGGCCAAGAACTATGGCAAACTCAAAAATGTGAATGTGTGATGTGAATGGACCTTGTGAAAAAGGTCAATGAATGTAAATAATATATATATATATATATATATTGCAGGACTGCTGAGAGGGGATATGCTGAAAAAGAGACCACAATGGCTGAAGAAAGGTGGTGGAAGGAACCTCGAAAGGTGGCGTTAACTTCCACCAAAACCAATACCATATTTGGACTTCACTAGCCTAGAGAACCAAGAGCGGCTCGCTGACCCAAAATAAATTACTCGCAGGTTGGTAGGTAGATGGCTCCTTAGTAATTAATGAGGGGTGGGGGAAGTGAACCACCCATCCATAGGAGCCTTGGGCCTGACCACCACGAGGGAAATCGCACCACACGCAACCTCGCAAGAGGAAAAGGTGTGAGGAAGAAGCGCAGAGGGGCAAACGAGAGGGGAAGAAGAGAACTCTGGAAAATACAGAGTGAGTGATATTAAAGAAGGGGGAGAGTAACCCTTGTTCTCGGTCACTAGAAAACCAAGACACGGTCTCGTAGCATCGTGGTCTCAGCTCGGGGGTGGCTAGTGGTAAATCCATTGGGAGTCATTGAGCCTACAGTTGGGTGGAAACGAGCACCCCTCTCAGCAGTTGCATCACTTCTGGTGTTTTTATAATAAGTGTTTTATTTCATCTTGTATCTTGAAATGTATATTCTAACATATATGTTCATAAGCTGTGAAATCATGAAGGGTTTCTATATAAGACTGTCTGTGTGGTGTTTGATCAGAAATGGTGGTTGCATGCTTTTGTTGGAAGGACCACGTATGGCTTACAATTATGGATAGATTTGTATATATATATATATATGTGTGTGTGTGTGTGTGTGTGTGTGTGTGTGTGTGTGTGTGTATATGCATATTGAATTAATTCAGACTTCGAGTTTGTTCTCGGAGAAATCTATGCCTTTATTCATCCCCAGGAATACCCGGAGTAGATCTCCCCATAGAGACACCCTTCTTAGAAAAACTCACCAAGAACCTAGAAAAAGGATTTGAAGGTGCAAGTCTTAATAACCCTGTACGAGGAAGAATGATCCTCTTGAAATCCCGAAATAGCAGCGAAGGAATACTGTGTTCGCTTCAAAAGAGTCGTCGAGGAGGCATTGGATGGTCGGAATTCTCCGTGAAGAATTCGCGAAGTCCCGAGATCCATTAGATCTTGCAGAGGAGAAGGGGAGTTACGGTAAGCCCATTTTTCAAGTTTTAAATTCGGTAGAAATTGGACCGTAGGATCTAGGTCGACAAGGACCATTGGATCACTTGCGAAATCTCATTTCGTGGATTCGTGAGTTGAAGGGTTAAAACCCTTACCTCAAGATTCACGAGGCCGCGAAAGGCGAAGTCACAAAGGGGCAAAAGAATCTGAGTCGTCCGTCTGCGGGAGAACGCGTGTCGTGGAATCATCCATTTTGGAGGTTCAGGCACCGAGACTCACAGAAGGAAAGCACCTCGACTTCGTGAGTAGTGAAGTCCTGAGGAAATCTGATCCGTTCGTCTGAGAGCGGACGTGTGTCGCAAGATCACCCATATCGAAGGATTTGGACATTGGGAGTCATAGAGGGAAGTCTTTCAACCTCACGAGCGGCGAAGTCATGAGAGGATCCTAGACCGTAGATCCCAGGGACCCATCAGAGCCCTCTAATCCATCGATTTTAATTTTTACTTAGGCGGGAGAGTGAACTCGACTACATCCCAAAAGTCTTGAAGACATCAGGACTGTCCATGTTGGAGGACAGGTGGCAGAGATCTAACCATTTCGTGTATCAGGGATTCATGATTTTGGAGGTGGAAGACCGAACCCTTGGAGTCACAAAGTCTCGAATAACGAGAAGTAGGAGCAACCATTGAGTCAAGACCTCCTCGCCATATCGCATATCGGGATCTCGAAGGTTGAGGGGAATCAGTTTCGACTGTAGAATTCCTGAGCTTGCAAGTTGTGAGAGCTTGTGCAACACGTGGCACGTCCGCTTGGTGGGACCCACATGGTTGAAAGGTGGTGTAACGATAATATGCCCAAAGAGAGGGAGAAGTGGTGATAGGTGGTGGACATGTATCCTCGTAAGAAATGGGAGTCAACGTCCTGTTGACTTCTCGCACTTTGGATCCTCGTAAGAAAGGAGCACAAAGGCCCCACATCAATACCATACCATTCTGGACCACCCCCCCTGTTAAAGGCAGAATGGTGAGGGGGCTCCGGAATGAAACCTCAGCCGCAGATCTAGGCGAGCATATCTCAACCGTCTAAAACTGCTTGCTCATTAAAATGACATGCCTACCCTCAAACTTTGGAAAAATGGGTTTTCCGGATCTTTTTCTTTTCCCAAGGGGACGCTTCTTTCAGGAGAGCACCCCTACATGATTATGTGCTAACATTAGTCTCCATGGGGGACGGCACGCCCCCTGCGGGTTGCTGAGAACTCTTATGTAGCTTCAGTGCCTTGTTGTTGGGCTATGGAGTCATTAATTTTATTTAAAAAAATTTATTCCGTGGTAGGTATGTTACAAAGGTATTTTATTTCCTGAAATATTTCTTCTCATTTTGATGTCCAAATGAATTTATCCTCCTTATTCTAAAGGGCAGTGATTGGACAACCAATCTTGGAAAACGCTTTTATGAATCTTCTATAGTATCTTGTTAACCCCATAAAGGACCTAATATTAGATACATCTTTCAGGGTAGGCCATTCCATAATGTATTTGATCTTTTCAGGGTCTACTGCCACCCCTTCTTTAGATATGACATGGCCTAAGTATTGGACTTGCTTTTGAAAGAAATCACGCCTGTTAAACTTAGCGTAGAGTTGATTCTCCCTCAGTACTTGAAGTATGAGTCTAAGATGTTCTTCATTCTCCTCCCTGTTCTTGGAGTAGATTAGGATATCATCAATGAAAACCAATACAAATTTTTCTAGAGATTTGTTGAGTACATTATTCATCAAGAACATAAAAGTGGCAGGGGCATTGGTTAACCCAAATGGCACCACCATAAATTTGTAGTGACCATACCTAATTCTAAACGTTGTTTTGTGGATATCTTCATCCTTAATCTGGACTTGACGGTATCCAGATATTAGGTCAATCTTTGAGGAGATGGATGCACCTCCCAATTGGTCAAACAGGTCATCGATTCTTGGTAAGGGGTACTTGTTATTTATGGTTTCCTTATTGAGTTGTCTGTAATCTATGCACAGTCAAAGTGTGCCATCTTTCTTTTTCACAAAAAGGACGGGTGCTCCCCACAGAGATATACTGGGTCGGATGTAGCCTTTGTCCATCATCTCTTTTAGTTGTAGCTTGAGTTCAACAAGCTTCGGCATGCTCATTATGTATGTCATTCTAGATGTTGGTACTACTCCCGGTGTAAGTTCTATTGAGAAGTCAATATCGCTTCTCGGCGGTAGACCAGGTACTTCTTCTGGGAACATGTCCTTGTATTATCTTAATATGGGGTGGTCCTCTAGGTTTAGTTTTTCATTTTCAACGGAGTCCAACACCTGTATTGCATATAAGGAACACTTGTTTTTGCAATACTTCTTCATTTGAAGGGACGATATTTGTCTCACTAAGACAGGCTTCTGAATCCCTTGGAGGGCCATCTTTCTCCCATCTTCATTTACACATTCTAAAGTTTTATGGTAACAGCCCATTTTAGTTTTATGAGTAGTCAAAAAGTCATAATATCCCAAGGGAAGTATATTAAGGGTCGCTTGGGTGGTTAATCCACCCATGAAGAATTGGCAGGTTGGTATAGCCTCTGCCACCTTTCTTTTGGTCCCAGTGGCTAGTTGTACCATCCATGGTTTAACATGTCTAGTTGGTTGCAATTTACACTTATCGATAGTCTGAGGGGATATGTAACTCAAATTAGAACCTGGGTCAGTTAAAATAGAAATTGGATGGTTGGCGATCATACCTTCCAACTCCACTACTGAAGCTTGATGGTCAGCTTGATTATTGTCCAGGGATGCATAGATTCGTGACATGCTCCTAGCCACATCATTGATAGTGGTAGCTTCTTTCATATTGTATATCCCCTTACTGTTTTGTTGTCTATGTGGGAAGTCCCTCAATCTATGATTTTCTCCACAACCCCAGCATTTTAAGGGATCCTTATTTAGGTTATCGGTATTTGTTGGGGCTGTCTAAAAATGTTTATTTCCAATTTGAGAGGGAAAATTTTGTTGGTATACACTTCTAGCTGGAAGGCTCCCCCTAGAATATTTTCCATAGTTCTTAACTCTTGAGGAGTTAAACCTTTTCTTCTGGAATACCAAACTATTCTTTTTCTTCCAGTCCTCATGGGGTCTTGTCTTGCTCCCCATTTGTTCATAACAATACCTCACCTTTCGGATAGCCTCTTATAAGGTCCTTGGTTCGTCGAACTCTATCCTATCCTGGTAGGCCTGAGGTAACCCACTGATGAATTGCTGCATTTTTTTTTTCATCTTTTATGTAGGGTACATACCTCAGTAGTTCAAGGAATTTATTAACAAATTCCTCTATGGTGAGTTGTCCCAACCGAAGTTCATAGAATTCCTTGGTTTTCCCATCCATGTATTTTTCTGACAGATATTGCTTTCTGGAGTATTTCTTGCATTGTTTCCATGACAAGTCCCTCTCATGGAATCCTTTCACATTCCTCGGGTATTCCCACCATATGGAAGCCTTTCCATTTGGGTTGAAGATGGATATTCGAGCCTTCAAGTTTTCAGAGTAGTCATGGACTCTGAAATACTTCTTTAAACCAAACAACCAAGCTTCTACCTCTTCTCCCTTATTTATCTCTCCGTCGAAAGAGGGTGGTTTGTCTTTCTTGAACTCTTCAGGGCCACTATTTTTGGAACGCTTCCATTTCTTTCCCTTCTTCTGAGAATGTGAGTTGGCCCTACTACTAGAAGACCCTTCGGAGTTATCAGCTTCCTTTCCAGAGGACTCTCCTGAAGAGTGTCCCCGACCTCTAGGTTGGACCTTCTTCACGGTACTTCTCCTAGTGGGGTTAGTTATGGAGATGTTCTTTTGGGTCTCAAGTGGACTCTGACCTCTCTTCTTGTGTCGTCGGTCTGCATGACTGGTTGCGGGTTCATGTTGCGGTTTCCTTTGTATGTAGGACAAGCTCTATAGCAAGACCGCATTAATTTTTGTTCATTTCTCTTGCTCCTTTATCAATCTCTCATTGTTAGCCTTGAAACTTTGTAGCTCAACTTTGAGGCTTCTTACAGTTTCATCCAAATCTAGAGGGGTTTCCACCACCCTCCTTTCATCAGATTCCTCGTCTCTATTGTGGGATCCATCCCCCACTTCATGACATGTCATCATCCTTTAGTATTGGATTTTCCCTATGATTCACTGACTGTTCAAGTGTTTCCAAAAACACATATAGTTAGCTAATAGTTTATTAGTCCATGAACAATACACGGTTTAAAAATTCTTAATGTACACACACAGTAGAAAGTTTCATTCCTTTCCTTAATAATAGTTTTAAATCAGTCCTCTTTGAGAAAGAGGTAAGGTAGCGTATCACTCCTTGGAAGATACCCATATAGAGTTATTTAAGCGACTCGTCCATGAGCCCAAGCAGGCCAAGTGTTGTAACCATGCTCTGATACCATTTTGTCACACACCCACTATGGAAAAATAAAATTTTCTCCCTTTTTCTGACGGACAGAATCCCCAAATTCCTATAGGGCCTAGTGTAGGCTAGCTCTTCCCTTTTCCTCCTCCATTTGATCATTGGTTATGACCACGGGCCTTACCAAATGATGCTTCCAGCTGTTTCATTTCGAGATTCATTTGTGTGAGGTCTCCTCAACTCCTTGTCCTTTGAAATGTCGAAACCCAAAATGGGGTTAACGAGCTCTTTGGCTCCCTTTTTTTTTCCTACTCCATGCGACCACATTTGTGACCACATGCTAATGCCAAATGGGGCTACCAGATTTCATCGTGTTTCACGACCTCAGGACTTTGATGTATGAACCATTCCTGACTCTCCAACTCCCTAACTCTAAAAGGGGCTTAACGAGCCCTCATCTCCTCTCGTATCCTTTCTCTGCATGACCACCACCTGTGACCACCGGCTAAGCCTAAAGGCACATCGCGTTTCATGGATTGGCGATTTGAAGAAGTCGACCCCTTGTTCTTCAAACTCCCGAGTTCGAAACCTATGATAGGGGCTTAGCTCAAGCTAGTTCCTCCCTTTACTTCCTCCATATAACCTCTAGCTATGTCCTAGGGCTAGACCTTCCAAGCATGTTGGGATTTATCATATTGGGAATTCCCGATGTGAATCACCTCTGTTCTCCCAACTCCTGATTCCTGAAATTTTGATGCTTCAGATCTGACGGCTCAGACCCTTCCTCGATCAACGGTTCTGATTGTGTCGGGATCCCATGTATCAGGATTTTCGGGTAGTCATTTCCTCCATACTCCCAGTTCTCGAATATTCTATGACCCATCTACGATATAGATATTCAACTTGATCAATGGCCCGGATCAAATCCTGACATTCTACCTTTCAGGATTCTAGCGGGGTCTTCACTCCCATTTCCCCGGTAGCTCCTAGATTTTTGCCATGTGTCCTCCACAATGGATGGTTAGGATTCAACTGGATTCCAACTCATTGGGGATTTGAGACCCAAGGCAGAACCTTGTTCTCCCAACTTGCGATCCCCGATTTCATGAAAAGAACCAACAGTTCAGATCTAACTTAGATTCATGACCCTGTTTCCATTGCTACTTGCAAAGACTGAGGGATTTGAGGCGTTAATGTATACAATTCTCCTCTATATCTAGAGAGGGTGCATCCTTTTACTAATTAGATTTGCTATCCCTTATGAAATTAGGTGACAAGATTTAAATTCTTGGGACTTCAATTTCCCATGACTCTGAAACTTTTGAGAGATAACTCCTTTTGGCACCAGATTTCCAGACCTGAATCACATGATCCTTCATAGGGTTCTTGGGTAATTATCCCTAGGCTTGGTGACCTAAATGAAGTGCCTCCCTAATTCGCTGAGCTATGAACTTTGGAACAAGGGTAGAGTAAACTCATGGGTTTACTTTAATGGTATCCATTTCAAGGAACTCACTCTGACTATGGAATGTGAGGAAACTCCCTGGGGAAGGTACCTTCAGGAAATTAAACCAGAACATAACGTGAAAACAAGTATATGGAACAACTCTCAAGGGAATGGACTCTTATTCTTAACTTATTCATTCTATACATTAACCGATTATGGACATATAAGTATAATCATGCATCCATTATTTCCAATCAAAACACAAGGCAATCACTTCTATATGGAAACCATTTATGAGCATATAAACATGAGCATGCATCCATGATATTCAATTCAAAATACAATACATAAAACACTTATTAGAAACACCAGGCGTGATGCAAATACTGAGAGGGGTGCTCGTTTCCACCCAACCATAGGCTCAGTCACTCCCAACGGATTTATCACTGGCCACCCCCCAACTTAGGCCATGATGCTTTGAGATTAAATCTCTTACTTCCAGCTCAACGGAAGTTAGGGACGAAGGTTACTCTCCTTCTCCCAATACAGGAATAGATGAGGATGAAGGTTACTCTCCTTCTCCTAGCTCTGTCTCTATTTCCTGTGATCAGAACTCAATGTTTCTCCTTTCAATCCTTCCTCGGACCTAAGAGTTTTTTCTCTCATCCCTACACTCTTTGCCCGACTGCTCTCTCTGTCCACCATGCTTCCCTTCTTTCCTTCCTCGACAAGATTCCGTGTGGATCGAATCCTCCCGTTCGTGGTCAAGTATGGAATCCATCCGATGGGTAGTCTACCCCATCCCTCATTAACTCTTGAGGAGGCCCTTCCCACCTACCAGCCTGATGAAAATTCAATTTTGGGCAGAGGGTTGTTCTGATCTTGAGAAACATTAACTCTAGTATGATACTGGTTCGGTGGAGGTTATTGCAACTTTTCCGGGTTCCCTCCACCACCTTTTTCATTATCAATTGTGGCCTTTCTTTCTTAGCACATCCCCTCTCTCATCATTCATGCAACACATTTCCATTATCGAACAAAATAATAGGATTTATTCATGGGACTTTATGCAAAGGTCCACCAAATTAAACATTCACAATTTGATTTTGCCATAGTTCCTAGTCAATAAAGTTATATTTACAGACTGGGGGAAATAGGGTGTTACACTGGTTATCTGGGGAGTTGGGATGAAGAAGAAGGTTTTCAAGCCCGTGGGATATTGAAGAGGCGGGTTGTCAGGCCCATGAGCAATTTCTCTCTAGGTGAGATAATTGTTGGGGAATTGATTTCTTGAGGGTGCTAAATTGCAACTATAGGGCTCTGAGACTTCTTGTCTGGCCTGTTGCTGAAGCTCAGAAGGGAACTGGGGAAACTAAAGGAATGTTGAGCAGAGAAGGGGCATGTTTAATGGGGTTGGAAAGGCATATTGGGGAATGAGGGACTGTAGGTTGTTAGTTTGAGTAGGCACCTGGGACGGAGTCTTTCTTTTTGTCCATGAGCCATTAGCCTGGTTAGGAATCCCTTTACCTGGGTGGAGTTTAGTCCCAACTCGGGGGTGACCCACTGCTGAGAGTGATGAGTAGTCTAGTCTAAGGCTAGGAGGTTCGTGGAAGGTCTACATGTAGTTGGTGACATTATTATCAAGATAAGTGTCAATTATGTGATAAATTTACATGATGCATTATTATTTATGTGCTTATTTTTATGGGTTATCATATGTGTGGTTATAACTGTGTTTATTGTTGTCGGTATTGCATGTACATGCTGCATGTATATGATTAGAAATTTCTTTCGGATTTATCGCATATGTTTTTTTATTTTCGATGTCACACTAGTTTGGTCCGAAACGTCGAAAATCAAAAAAACATATGCGATAAATCCGAAAGAAATTTCTGATCAAAACAATGGTCACAAAATCCTTAGAACAGAAATGTATATGATTATTGTTATTTCAATGTGAATCTGTGCATTTACATATGTATTTGTATGTTTACGTTATATATATACATATTTCCGCAAGAGCTTTGTGTGTATATATTTTAATTGCATGCAGTTCAAAAAATTTATGTGGCATAGATCAGTTGGATAATGGGTATGTTACAATATGTTCCGCGGAGAGAATGAAAGTGTTCTCTGGCGTAGCGTGGCCCAACATGGGTGGTCGAGGACATTACATATTTCTTTTTTGGCAATTTTAGCTCATGAAATTGAGATTATTTCAAAAATAATACTCATATATCCAAAATAAAACATGTTGTCCAAAGATCCATGAAGTCAACTTTCAAAAAGCTTAAAATCCATATTTCCCAATCTATGATGCAACCCTTCCTTGGTTTTTGTTGTCACCTCTTGATTTTCCTAAATTTCCCTTTGGCTATGTGGATCCTTTAGGCTTAATCTCGTTGATCACGTGGGAACAATCGTCCCTCAAATGCATCCGGGAAGACAGGGATTTGTCAGAGTCATTGGAGGGTGAGGAAGGGGAAGCAATGGATTTTCCTTTATCAAGTGCATGGTGAGATTCAATACAATCTCTTGCTAGCATGGGAGGATTGCACTGGGAAGTGGTTTGTACAATGGGGTTCAAAGGTGGAGGAGCAGGTAAGGACAAGTTAGGCCAACCATGATGTTGGGAGACTATCGGGTGGACAATCTCCTACCATCCATCATTTTCAGGGACCTCTAGTTGTAAGGAGACATGAGGAGGTATAGGGATACCAGGGGCTTGTGGGGCTTGGAAAGGAGGCCTTTCAGGCCTAGGTTGGACTATTCCCTACCTAATCCAATTAAATAATCTCGCATGAAACAATTGGCCAAGCTCTTCTAAATCATCGTCAAAATGTATGGAGAACCTGGGCCTTCTTGGGCCTCGGTTCCAGTTACCCCTACCTTTGTTTCCTCGGCCATGGCTACCTCAACTGAAAAAACTCATACTGCATGCGTGATCAATTAGAAAATAGTCTTTTAAATAACCATACATGACATCTCTTTAAAAATATGAAATATATTTGGCTCAGAATGTATCAGACTCATGCAATCCAATCCATACAAATTGTTCTACTATTAATCAATGAGCAGGGGGGTGAAAAAGGGTTCAAGGATACGTGAGGGGTTTGTATTGAGCAAAAATATGATATAATGAAAGGGGAGAACACATGGTCACTTCTCAATGACAACAACAATCAACTGTAAAGAAAACCAATAAAACCTCACTGCAACCCACACAAGACACTGCCACTTCCATCCATTTTAACACATAAATTCTCTTGAATGTATTTAATCTTAAAATAGGGCATGAAAAAAAATGAAATGGGAAGGTGACAGGATTTGTAATTAGCAGAAAATGAAATCATTGAAGGGAATAAAGATGATTATTGTTCATGAGATTAATTAAGTGATCCATAAACATGCTATGAAGAAGATGCATCAACCATCCACAATTTTTGTGCAATTTAACTAATTCATTGTTCATAATCAAATATCCAACACAGTGCTACCACAAGATAGTATGTATTCCACACAATTTGTAAGAGGTTATGTTCCATTCATCCACATACTTTTTATTTTATAACAATTTTTGAACAGTACTCATTTCCAATCTGTAAACTATCAAAATCAACCACTACCCATGCATTTCTTCAATCCACAGTAATACCCAAAAGTCATGTTTTCAAATTAACAATGAAGTCACTATTACTACAATCGGGCCTATTTAAATGCAATGATATTTGTTAACATATATATGCAGTAATTAAAATAATCAAGACCAAATTGCCACACCCAAATTGACATTTAAGCATATGACCCACAATCACCAATTAAACACAAGCTATTCACGGGGTAATTCTCCCAGGCAATATAACTCTGCCACTGTAAAAAAAAGAACAATTCAATGTGACTTAGAAGTTGGGCCATCCATCCAACATGACAAGGTGCCAACAACAAGCATGTCTCAACAAATGATTGAAATGCAACAGAACATGCTCAAAAACTCTATGAATATCTCTGACTTGTGAGAACTCAAGCCATTTATGTTATACACAGTACACATCCAACAAAACCTTGTGTTGCAACAATTTCACTTTAACAAAACAAATCCACAGTCACAGTGACAACTCAACATTTCATGATGAGCCATTGATTTAATATAACATTTCTTCAAATTAGTTACACCGTGATCGAAAATGTTGTGCAAACTCAAGCTTATACAATCAAACAAGCATAAGGATGTAGTAGATATACTCTTTACAATCATCATGTTCAATAGTCATTCGGCACCAAAGAAAACCATAGTTACCAGGACCATTATTTATTTTGAAAACACACAACGCGACATGAGCAACGTCAAGCATTTTCACCAATGTCAGCTAAACATTCAAATAATCATCAATGCAAAAACCAATGACTATTTATCTACCAAACAACTCATCATTGTCTTAAAAAAAATCAACAACCTAACAAGTTGTAGCAGTGATGCCTACCCACGCATCCAATTGAATCGGGGCAGAGGTCCTTTCCATTAACAACACTGAGCTATCGACATAAGGAGAGTAACTGTGTTCTTTGAAAGTGAAACTATTAATGCAAGGTTTACCACTATTATAACTGAGCCAGTGACTATAACCAACCAACACGAATGTCATATGACGAACTGGGCGAGCCTGTTCTCAAAATAGTCAGCAATTATACAACCATCCAACAAAAACTGAGTCATAAAACAATAGGCTATGCTAGTCTTCTTAAACAATTTCCAGACCGGAGGGTCGAGGTTGTTCTGTAGTCAACACGGGGAGAGAAGAGCCACTCTTTGTAATGGAAAAACCTCCAAGGACATGGTGCATACAGAATGAACCACGACTCATTCGTGGTCGGGCACAAATCCATGACAGGGGCCATAACTGTAAGGTAGGGCTCTAGTTTTTCCTGGCAAGGGTTATTTAATGCACACAGGGTATAACCCTCATGTTCTTCAATAAATAATCACAACACAGAGATTAAAATAGGGTTAATGAAGGACAGGAACCTTATTTTGTGACCCCTGGTGGTGCAATCAACCAATGTCAAAGTGAACAAAACCTTCGACCATTAAACCCATGAAAGCCAGAGACTGGATTTAGAGATAGTGCATGAAGGTAACTATCCACCCAAGACTAAATAAAAACCCTCCAACCAAACAACAATGATAATAAATAGCTATCACCTAGGAATACCAATAACCTCAACAAACTCAAAATCATTACAGGAAGAACCATTCACTCTTCATTTCTAGAAACCAAATTTCACACAGTTGCAACACTTAGGAAAACACAAACTCATACACCTGGGCCAATAATCATTTCATAACCAGAGTAAAAATCATGACTGGCCAAAAAAGACATACCTGTAATCGAATTCCTTAAAAGAAGAGTTGGTCGAATAGTTTCTTCCTGCCAAAAATTTGGAGCATAACCCAAGAAGCAAGATCGAACAATAGCCCGACTAGGGTGGCAGCTAACAGGAGGGGTAAAGGTGACGTTCAGTAAATGCATGTCACCTCCATCCCCAATGCATTAATTCATCAGTACATGCCAACACATTCTTCATTAACCATTAATCAAAGCATGTATCGAAAACATCACCATATTAAAAGACAATAGCACAACTTATGCCATACATAATTTGAATCCCATACAATTCAACCCTTCGCATAACCAATAGCACCATTAACTTGCCAAATTAGCCATCAACATTTCATACCATGTGTGCACTAACCATAACCCAATCAAAATTTCATATCCATTTCCTTAATATATAATTCAAACAAAATCACATAACCATTAACGCTCATCGCCTTATCAAGTGAGCCACCTACGTTCAATCCATCCAAATATACCATATGTGGGTCGGCCACATAATTCAATTAACCATTGGCATTATCACCTTGCCAAGTGTGCCACCAATATTCCATACCATATGCATATTAAACATATAATTTAATACCAATTTCACAACCATTTACTTTCTAGCTAGGGATTAACAATAATCATCAAGTGATTTGATGCATGTAGTATAGTTAGGATAGCTTTAAAATCTTCCCCTTGCAATTGTTTCTCATTTCCTTTAAATTATTCACATGTGGTATTGTAGAACTAGGTCCCTTTTCCTTGCATTCGTTATAGTATTTTTCCTTTCTCAAAACTTCCTTTCATGTAATTTCACCAACATGTTTGTTGTGCAGGTGTGAGAAGATTGGATATCAATGATATTAGTGAATAACACAAGCTATATTAACATAAGGAGTCAATGATACATAATCTCAAATCATAACAAATAATCAACAAGATCTTCATCAACCATTTAAGTCATGTTGCACATCATCATAACATAAAATAAAATAAAACAGATATGATCTTCAATAGTTCAAGGAAGTCCCACCTACTAGTATTATTTAGTTTTATAATAATAGGCTTTATCAATACTTTGCGGGTGAAACTATGTTGACGTTTTTAATCATCAACAAGTATGTT
The DNA here is from genome assembly GCA_009831015.1 of Picea engelmannii. Lineage (NCBI taxonomy): Eukaryota > Viridiplantae > Streptophyta > Pinopsida > Pinales > Pinaceae > Picea > Picea engelmannii. Next base: position 195,577 of record ML782227.1, on the reverse strand, counting down.
GTCCAAAAACTTCAGCAGTCAACTACTTTCAACAAATCAATAACAAAATATCCTCAAAAACCATATTTGCCACTTTGGGAGGCGATTTTCCCTTTGTTGTTGTTATCTCTCTTCGACCTTCCTGAATTAGCCTTAGGTTGAGTGGAGCTTTTAGGCTTGATCTCACTGATGACATGAGAATAATCATGTCTCAAGTGCATGCGGGATGAAACAGATTTGGCTGAATCACTTGAGGGAGAAGAAGGGGTAGAAACAACTTTTCTTTTGTCATGCATGTGGTGGGCTTCGGTTTTGAGTCTTTTGCTTACATTGGAGGAATGTATAGGTAAGTGTGCAAGGTAAATTTGGACATTCGGGTTAACCTATGGAGGAGTAGTAGGTAGAGACAAATTGGTCCAGCCATGATGTTGAAAGACTGTTGCATGAACAATCTACATCCATCTGTCATTCTCAAGGACTTCAGGTTGCAATGAAACATGAGGGGGGACAGGGATACAAGGGACATCCTAGGGTTGGAAGAGAGGCCTTTCAGGCCTAGGTTGGACTACCCCTTGTCCAATCCAATTGAAAAATACATCTTGGAAGAGTTGGTTTAACTCTTGCGGATCTACATCAAAATGTATCAAGAATCTTGGCCTTCTAGGCCCTCTATTCCAATTCCCTTTGCCCCTGTTATTTCATTCATGGCTTTCTCTATTGAAGAATCTCATCCTGTATGCAGTGTTTATTAGCAACTAGCTTCTTAAACAAACCATACACAACATCTCTTTAATATGAAACAAAGTTTGGCTCAACAATCACATCATACCCATGCAATCCAATCCATAAAATTCATTTAATAGTTGTCAATGAGCAAGGGGTGAATAAGGGTTTTGGGATAAAATTCATTTAATAGTTGTATTGAGCGGAAAAGTGATAAAATGAAAGGGAGTAAGAACATGATTACTTCTCAAAAAATTATTAAACAATTGACTATGTTACAATAACAAAATCATATCAGCGGTGATCCATCTCTGTGTTAGTTTTTAATTGTTGTAATACAGAATTTTTATTTAATTTTTATTTAATTTTAAGAACAAGGCATGCAAAGTGAATCTGGAATTGTGAGGAGATTCATAATGAGCGAAAAAGTCATAAAATGACATGTCTATTGGCTCTTGGTTATACCCTCCCGTAATACAACCTGGCTATGTCTTTATAGAGATGTATATCTAGGATTTAATGGATATTGTTTACAAAAAGAATTAAATAATCAATAAGCATAACTCTGTATTAAAATCAATCCAAAGAGAACCAACATTCATTGTTTCTCAATTGTATACCAAACTACTTGTTGTTCCAATAATTAAATTTCCCATAATTCCTTAGTTCATAACAGTTTGTGCAATCATAACTTATAAAAAAAACATTTCCATTCAACAGACATGTTTAATAAAACATTGATCCCTTCTTTCAATTTTTTTCCTTTTTTAAAAAATAATAAAAAAAATGCACAACAATATGCTCGACATCTATCCCTAATAATCCATAATGCACCACGATAATAATCAACATCCACTATTTACCAATCAACAATCGAGCCCAATTAAAATATACACAGGTATATTTTCAGACGTGAACAAACTTCAAAATATGCCCGATTATACACGGTCTTCATTGTATCAATCACAAAAACAATAGTCAACCAAAACATAAAACTTGAGCCTTATCAGTGTGGATATAACTCCCCTCTAAAACAATTGGTAGTCTATGCGATGTTCCAATATAATATATGAAGTGAACAGAACCAACTACACACAGGCATCATTTTTTAAACTTGCCAGAACCTAGATCGGGCTTAGTAAAACCACACGGGTGCTTCCATTTGCAATCAAGACCATGATGGTGAAAACACAGTGAGAAAAACCATAACGAAAAGAAAGACAACCCTCTATTGTATGCAAGTGTTTGTTTCATTCTTATTCCAACAATTTTACTATACAAGGACAAGACAGAGACTCAGCAAGAGAGCATGTGTTTTAAAGACCTCCATAACCATTTCACTGATACTCAATACTTGACAACCCCAGAAGGTGCTCGAGGTGAGAAAAGACAATGGATTCTAAATAAAGATCTGTCAAAATCAAATGCAGGGAAGCAACACGAGTTTGTTCATCCTTAAACAACAACAGAGAGAGATGAAGGTCTTCCAAGACTTATATCAACCATAGGCAAAAATACCTTTCGAAAAAGACACAGTAGTCAGCCACACAGTCTTACTTATTACTTCAAGTCTTGGATGGGACCAATGGTTAACACCCAAGGAGAGAAAACATGGGAAGAGTAAAATAACCTAGTGCACATGGTGCGTTTAACACTTGCATAGGAGAGGTGAGGGTTAATTTAATAGTGGCAATTATAAAAAAAAACACAGAGATATAACATCTCTTTTCAATCCTTAAGAGCTGAACAACTTGAAAACAACACTAGTGAGGACACACTCATCCTTTTGACAAAATGCTCAGATACAACTTGTATCAATCCATAACCATACAGGCATGTATTAACGTTAGGGCCAACCAAGACTGGATCTTGGGACACTTCAGTGAAAAGACTGTAAGAACGGGCCAACGACCACGACTTGGGGTTTGAAGAAAGAACTCAACAACTGTTGGCAATTCCTCTACAATTGGGTAAGGGTTACCACCATGACTGTGAGGGAACGAGTTAAATGACAATAATACACAGAACAAAACCCTCCATTATCAACACAGAGACATATTGTACCATCGTTCACTTATTATTCCATGGAGACCCATCACGATACTAAACTGACCGTGAAAACAACCAATGTGCAACTTAAAATACCCATTCATTTGCTTGCAATCCTAAACATTTTACACTCATCACAGAGATCCATAACACACATATACACAGTCGAAATTCTCAAGAACACACAGAATCCAAGCATCACTCAGCCATCATTTGGTTCATACAATAGATAATACATCATGGATGGAGAGAAAAAGAATCATACCTATGGGAAAATGCTTAAATGGCAAGTTGGTTGAGCCTTCTTTCTTCAAAGAGCCTAAAAATTCAGAGCATCACAACCAACAGAGCAAAAAATGCAACAATGGAACAATGCTAGGGTGACGAGCGATAGGGAAAGTATGGAGTGACATGCAGTGAATGCACGTTGCTTCTATCACCTGGCCCATTCAATTTGAAGTATGAGACAACCCTATAAGCATCACATTCACCAACAATTAAACCATATAACCAATTCATATTCAATGCCAAACCATCATGAAATCTGTGACGATATCCATTGCATAGTGTGCCACCTAATATAATTTACACATTAACCCTTGCCATAACTCCATTCCATAATACATATTAAAAATGTTATATGCACCTCCATTTAAATCTCATGAAATTTGCATAGTCCACTAACCAAAAAATAACATAATAGTTAGGACTAACACTAATATCCCCTAACTTTTCCATTCGAACTTGCATATAGTCTTTTATTATAGATCAAACATATAACTTATTTCCCTTTGTTACACTTTAGGATCTTTTCATAGGTTTTTTTCTTTGTTTTGATCATGTTACCATTAGAATATCTTTTGTACACATGTGATCGGGTAATCAACATAAGAATTAGTAACAAAGTTGTAACATAACAGCTGTAACAACATCACCCTCATACTCATATAACATGTTCAATGTCATGAATGATTACCAAGAGTGTTCCACAATAATACATTATCCACTTATTATCATACCAATATGAAATTAAGATTGCATCGTAAAAAATGTAAGATTATGTAGGCAGCATCAAAAACAACATCAAAACATGTGTAGTATGTCTATCATTGCACCTCTAGTCTACAACGAGGTCCCTCCTACTAGTATTATATTATTAGCATAGTTACATAATAGCACTTTTAGCAATACTTTGTGACGGAATTCATCATTACAATTTTAATCGTCAACAAGTTATAGATCTACACAGATCATTGGCTACAAATCCTACAAATCTCAGGATTATGTTACAGTCGACTACCAAGTCGGATTACCAGTCGTCCTTCATTTTGTATTTAGTCGGTTTCCATACACCCTCATGTCGACCTCTTGTCAGTTGACCTCTTCGAATTGTTGTCGATATATTCGACTTCAAAGTTGTTGGATCATGTTGTCATTGATGCCAATGGTATGATTGATTGATGTTATTGATTGATGTCAAGTGATTGATTGATCTCAAAGGATTGATTGATTGATGATTTATGTAATATAATATGTATTTTCCTTGATGAGAATGCATATATGAAGATGGATCAATGAGTTGTCATTGATATGATGAAGATGGATCAATGAGTTGTCATTAATACATGATGAAGATGGATCATTGTGGTTTCATTGGTATATGATGCATTGTTGGAAAAATGTATAGATGACTCATTATTGTCTT